>JAGKTI010031182.1:0-12203 GCA_018397915.1 Birgus latro
CTATCTCATGCCGATAGAAATTACAGAAATGAATAGAAATACAGGTTAGAGATTGTTTACAGTTATATGAAAAAATTAGTACATAAGCTGAATATATGGCTTGGCAGACACGCAGCTAGTAATTGATTTCATTCCAAACAAGGCTTAATAACTTTTTTGTGTTTTTTTATGACTGCCATTGTTAAATGTTTGATATGATAGTTCTTAGATGCTTGATAAGATTAATCCATTTAGTACAGTGACGTCCTTTTTAGGTTATTCTTTCGTCCTCCAGATTATTTAACTAAATCTTTTAAACACCCCGCTGTGTTGAGAAGGTTATTGAAGGCCATACAGAACCCCCCAGTTTGTAAATACTCTTCAAGTCAAATTAACATCGACTGCACGTAGCAAGAATAAAATTAATAAATGTATCGGAGTGACGTGGCTAACTCTATCTATTAATCCCCCGCTTTCAGGCACAGTATTTGATTTTGCTGTAATTTTATCTAAACTGTCTTGATTTCATGGTGCTGTGAATTGCTGAAAGGAATGAATTATTTCCACGACAGTTTCGACCTGACTTGGACCTTCTTCAAATAATCTCCAGTATTTAGTTCTCTTCATTTTGGTGATTTCTGTGAGTGTGGTGGAGTAGTCTGGTGAAATGTTAATGGATGAGGGAGGACTACTTGGGTTTGCAATCAGGAGAGTCACTCTGTCGTTATGGAAAGTGGCCCATCACCCATCTCGCTAGTGGCCCCCTTTAGTCACCCCTTCCTTCCTGCCTTTCCCTTCCTCCTCTCCTTCTCCCTACTTCTCCCTCCGTCTCTCTTCCTACCTTTCCCTCTCCCCCTTCCTTCCTGTTTCTGTTTCCACTTTTCCCACCTTTCTGTCTGCCCTTCTCCCTGTTTTTCTTTGTTTCTCTTCCTACCTTTTCCTTCTTCTCTCCCACCTGTTTCTCTCACCGTCTCTCATCTTACGTTTCCCTCCCTCCTCCCATTCTCCCTATTTATCTCTCTGTCTCTTCTTACTTTTCCCTCTCAGTCTCTTCTCGATCTTCCCATTTCTTTCTCCGTCTCTTCTTACCTTTCCCTCTTTCTCCTTATTTCTCTCTCCGTCTTTCTTCCTACCTTTCATTCTCTCCTCTCCTTCTCCTTATTTCTCTCTCCGTCTCTTCATCTACCTTTCCCTCTCTCCTCTCCTTCTTGTTTCTCTCTCCGTTTCTCTTCCTATCTTTCCTTCCCTCCTTTCCTCCCTGTCTTCCTCTCCGTCTCTCTTCCTATCCTTCCCTCTCCCCTCTTTCTTCCCGTTTCTCTCTCCAACTACTTCCTATCTTTCCATCACTCTTCTCCTGCCTATTTCTCGCTCCGATAATACGTTTCACTCTCTCCCCTCCCACTCTCAGTTTCTCTCCTTCATTCGGTTTGTAATAGGTATGAGGGAGAGGTAGTTGGGTTTGCAATCAGAAGGGCCACTCTGTCATTACGTGAAGTGTCTCGTCAACCATCTATCAAGTGGCTTCTCTTTAGTTACCCCTTCCTCCCCTCTCCTTTCCTTCCTCTCCCTCTCCTGCCCTTTTCCTTTCAGCTCCTTTCCTTCCTTTCCGTTCACCCTCCCCTCCTCCTTTCTCTCTTTCTATTTCGTTCTCTTTTTCCTTCTGATCTCTCGGACTCTTCCCCTCTCGTCTTTTCCTTTTATTTTCCTCATTCTCTTTGTTTTTCTCTCTCCTTCTTCTTCTTTTGTCCTCCTTACCCTCTCCCCTCCTCGCCCTCTCTCCTCATCCTGCTCTCATCTTTCTCCGCTTCTCACCTCATCATTTTCGTCTTTCTTCTTGCTCCATCTGTTACCCCTTTTCCTCTTCCCTCGTCCTCCATTGCTCCCCCTCTCATTTCTTCTTCCCACCCTTCCTTTATCCCTCCCTTTTCATTTCTCCTCCCTCTCCCTCCATCCCTCCCTTCTCATTTCTCCTCCCTCTCCCTCCATCCCTCCCTTTTCATTTCTCCTCCCTCTCCCTCCATCCCTCCTTTCTCATTTCTCCTCCCTCTCCCTCCATCCCTCCTCTTTCATTTCTCATTCTCCCTCTCCCTCCATCCCTCCTTCCCCCCTCCCCTCCACAGAGCGTCAGGTGGTGTGGGAGTCGATCATTGCGTGAGGAAAATTTCATCATATCTCTGCTTTGTTTTCCTCTCCAGTCCCCTCGACATGACAGAATGGGCTGGGGAGAGGGACAGTGGGGGCTGGGAGATAGGGCTGCGGGTGAAGGCTCGGAAGGGCTGGGGAAGGGCTTGGAGGGAGGACTAGGAGAGAATCCTGGGAGATAGGGCTGGGGGGAAGGGCTGGGGTTAGTTAGAGGAAGAGGGCTGAGAGAGAGGGCTAGGGGGAGGGCTGGGATGGGTTAGGGGAAGAGGGCTGAGGGAGAAGGCTGGAAGGGGTTAAGGGGAGAGGGCTGGGAAGGGTTGGGGGAGAGAGCTGGGGGAAAAGGACTGGGAATGGTTGGGGGAGAGGGCTGGGAATGGCTGGGAGAGAGGGCTGGGAATGGATAGGAGAGAGGGCTGGGGAGAGGAACAGAAGGGGCTAGGAGAGAGTTTTTTTTTTTTTTAAGATCTCGAAAGGGCTGGGAATGAACTGAGATGGCTGCGAGATAGAGATGGGAGTAGAAATAGTTCAAGTAGAAATAGGAGATGATTAGAGTAGGGGAGAGTCGGAAAGGGATGATTAGGGACAGGGAGATGATTAGGGTTGTAGAGAGTTTATATCCTTGTGTTATTACCTGCTCAACCATCCTTCCACATACTCATTTCTCTTTCCTCCTTTCTCTCACTGTCCATCTTTACTTTCCTTCTTTCCTTCTGCTCCCTTCTCTTCTCTCTTACGTTTTCTCTAGGTACTCTTACCTTCCTTTTTCTCTCTTTTCCTACCTGTTTCTCGTCCTGCCTCTTTCCTTCCCTCTCCCTCCTTTCCTTCCCTCCACACGCCACCTGCCACTCTGCTCAGGCCTTACTCGACACGATTCCTCCATCCCTGTGGCTTTTACCTCCCTCTCTCCCTTCTTATCTCCTGTTCCTCTACCCTGTCCTCCTTTCCCTCCTTTCCCTCCTTTCTTCCCCCTGTTTCTTCCTTCCCCGCATCCCTCAGTCCTCCTTTCTCCCTTGCTTTTTTCTGTCTTCAATTCCTCCGTCTTCTCACTATCCCTTTGTGTTTTTCTCCTCTAATTTTTAAGCTTTTTTCCCTGTTCTTCTTTCTCTCTTTCCCCTTTCCTCCTCCATTCCTTCTTCCTTCTCCCCTCTTCCTTCCTCTTCAATTTTCCTTGCTCTCTCATGCCTTCCTTTCCCTCTCCTATCTTCTCTGACTGCTCTCCGTCTCCTTCCTCTCTCTCCTTCCTTTCCCTCACCCTCTCTCATTCCTCCTTCCTTCCCTCACCCTCTCTCATTCCTCCTTCCTTCCCTCACTCCTTCCTTTTCTGCCTACCTCCTATCCACCCCGCCTCCACCTGCTACTCTCGGCTGAGATCTTCCTCGACACGATTCCCTCATCTTGCTGATTTTTACCTGAAGTTTTTTCTCTCTCCCTTCTTGTTTCTTTCCTACCTATTTTAAACGTTTTTCTTCTGTCTGTTTTCTCCCCCTTCTCTTTTCTGCATGCATTCCTTTTCCATCTTCCTCTGTCTTTCCATTTTGTACTTTCTAAAGTAATATTTTTTCCCATTCTCCTAACTTTCCTGCTTTTGGCATATTTCTTAGTTTTCTGTTAAAATTCTGCCTTTCCTACATTCCCTCATTACCTCCGCCAAGGAGGTTATGTTTTTGCCTGCGTTTGTTTGTTTATCTGTTTGTCTGTTCGTCTGTTAGCAGGGTCTCTCAAAAAGTTATGAACGGATTTTGATGAAGTTTTTTAGAGGGGTAGGGCATGGCTCAAGGAACAATCCATTAGATTTTGGTGGTGATCTGGATCATCATCCGGATACAGGAATTTTTTAAAAATGATTCTTTACTGTTGTGGGATAGTGGCAATTTCAACATTTTTGCTTCTAACTCACTAAATAATGCTTACAATGCTTGCACTTCAGCCGTGGCGGAAGTTTGCAGTCTCGGATGGCTCTTAATTTCTTCTTGTCTCCATCCTTTCCCTTTTCTTCCGTTCCCTTCTTGTTCTACTTTCCATCATTTCTTTTCCTTATTTCTCTCTCTTCCAGCTTGCGTCATAGTTTCCCGTCTTCATCCATTCTTACATTCCTTCCTATTTTTGTCTTACTATATTCCTTTATGTTTTTTTCGTATTTCCCTCTATTTACATATGTCTTTCCAGTTCTCTTTTCTCTCCTCTCTTTCTGCTTTCCAACCTTTCTTCATTTTATCTCACATCTTTTTCTCTACATCTCTCCCCTTATTCTCTCTCTCTCTCTCTCTCTCTCTCTCTCTCTCTCTCTCTCTCTCTCTCTCTCTCTCTCTCTCTCTCTCTCTCTCTCTCTCTCTCTCTCTCTCTCTGTGCTGTATGTCCACCTTTTCTTACTCTTTTCCTGCATGTATTCTTTTCCCTTTTTTCCTTTTTCTCTTTCCTTCCTCTCATTTTTCTTTTTCCTTATTTTTTCTGCGTATTTTCTTCCCCCATTTCTATTCCGAGTGTATTTCCTCAATCTGTGTATGCGCGCGTAGGAGTATGCATGTGTGTAAATGTTTGATGCAAGTGTGACTTTACCTGTGAAAGTTTGATGTGTGTTTGTCTGAGCATCTGTGTTTGTTCGGTGGTTTTATGTGTGTGTGTGTGTGTGTGTGTGTGTGTGTGTGTGTGTATGTGTGTGTGTGTGTGATTTTGTTTCTATGGATTCTGTTTGTGTACGGTTTTATGTGTGTGTGTGTGCATTTGTGTGTATGTGTGTGTGTGTGTGTACGTATATTTGAGAGTGCGTGTGCGTGTGGAGTGTGACGGGGACAGTAGCTAAATTGGGCAGTTAAGAGTCGACGTGACTGCTTCCTAATTGACCTGTCTTGTTGAGTTGTTTTGTTCCAGGCGCGTGATTTATGTAGCAGGGTGTGGTCTGTCTCAGGGATCTGTGTGAGTGTATGTGTGCGTGTGTGTGTGTGTGTTGCATGGTAGTAGAGGTGTTTGTGTGATCTGTCCGTCTGTCTCTGTCTCTGTCTCTGTCTCTCTCTGTCTTAATCTTTAAATACCCATAATTACCCCAATTGTCGTTCCATGTATTATAATGATGATTGGCCGTCGTGGAATTTAAAGGATAGGGATTTAAAGGGATCGGGAAGGGAGGGTTTAAACGGGTCTGGCTGGATTGGCGTGGGATTAAGGGTGGATGAGAGAGAGAGAGAGAGAGAGAGAGAGAGAGAGAGAGAGAGAGAGAGAGAGAGAGAGAGAGAAACTGAAGAAACCACTGGTAGTAGAATGATAAGGCCTTGGGTTGTATTCGTAGTCACGTCAGTACGGGTGGAGTGGGGAGGGGGGCTGGTCACGCGAAGGAGGGGTGGAGGCGACGATGGTAGGGGGAGCAGAAGTAAAAAGAAGGAAGGGAGAAAGTCTGGGGAGAGTGGTGGGGGATGGGGATGTAAGGGAGGGGTAAAAAGAATGACACGAGAGAAAATGAGGAGAGAGGAGCGATGGGAAGGCGAGAGGGGACGGGAGGGGAGAAGCTGAGGTTAAATGAAGGATGAGAGTGATTGTGAGGAAGAGGAGTGGAGACCGAAGAGGAGATGGGGAGCAGGTATGATGAAGTAAAAATAAGAAAGAAAGAAGGAGAACATGAGAGCAGGAAACGAGAAGACAGTCTAGGGTAAACGTGTTTGTATAAAGGAACACAAGTGAATGACTGACTGAAGAAACACATAAGTGCATGACAATTGACTGGAACATCACAAATGACTGTGCAGGTAAACATGCTGACATAATCTGAAGAATGAACTAATATAAATTATCTGTGGCCGAATTCAAATAAATAAATGACGGAACACAAATGAAATAATAAATGAATGAACACAAGAAAATCAGTGAGTGATTGAATGAACGAATGAAAGAGAGTGAATGAATATAGTTGAATGAAGGAAGGAAGGAAGGAGGAAGGACGAATACAGTCATTAAATATATACAAAATAATGAGAGAGAGAGAGAGAGAATTACAGGAAGTAACCTTCCCCTCACCTTTCCTTCCCCCTCACCTCCCACCTCTTTTTTCCTCTTCTCCCCCTCGTTCCTTCCATTCCCAACCTCCTTTATTTTTCCCTTCCGTTATTTCTACCCTACCCTCTCCTACCTATCCTCCTCCTCCCTTTTCTATCCTCTCCCTTCCTCACTTCACCTCTCTCCCCTCATTTCCTTCCTCCCCTCCTTCCCTCTCCCCTTCTCTCCTTCATTCTTTTTCCTTACCCGTTTCAACCTCATAATTCCTTTTTCTTTCACTCCCCTTCACTTCTAATTTTCTCTCCTCCCCCCTCCTCCTCCCTCGTCTTCCCTTCCCCTCCCCCCCACCGGCACATCATTAAGGTGCCGGTAAAAAAGATTTTACCCGCGATACCTCTGTGGTTACCGGGAACCTAAATACTGGAAACTCTCATTATACCTGTACACGTGGGGCATTTCCGGGTACCTTTTCAACCACTCTACTACGATGGCATTATTTTTATTTCATTTATGTTATTTTATTCTTTACTGTATATTATTTTATTCCTTATTGTATTCTTTATTACCTCCGGACGATATCCTCCCCTCCCCCCCTCCGAAATTTCTTCACATTGAGGAATGAGACTTTTAACGTTTTTTTCATTTCATTAAAAATTTTTTTAAAATAAGCTTTTTTTTTTTTTTTTTTTTACCAGTAAGGATGGACTTACATCTTGATCTGTGCCTTCCATTTGTGGCTTTTATTGGTGCCGATACTGGGAGACCGAAATGATTTAAATTAATAAATGGGACGCCAGAGAATACCAGGATCCGCTGGCCAGTAAGTGAAAAGATTAACTGGAAGAATGCAAGCTTCCATGGATACCCCAATATCCAGACTCATACTCTAATATCCAGACTCATACTCCAATATCCAGACTCATTCTCCAATATCCAGACTCATACTCCAATATCCAGTCTCACATTCCAATGTCCCAGACTCATACTCCAGTATCCAGATGAATACTCCAATATCCAGGCAAATACTCTGATATCCAGACTCATACTCCAGTATCCAGATGAATACTCCAATACCCAGACAAATACTCCAATATCCAGACACATACTCTAATATCCAGTCAAACACTCCAATACCCAACTGAATACTCCAACATCCAGACACATACTCAATTATCCAGTCAAACTCTCCAATATGGATGAATACTCCAATATAAGTGAATACTGTGGTATCCAGACTAGTACTCCAGTATCTATCAGTACTCCAGTACTCCTGAATACCTCCATATCAATGAATACTCCAGTAGTCTATGCATATTAGAGTACCTTAGGCCACTTAATACCCAGGGAGATAGCTACGGAATGTAGTTTTGGTGGGGGCTGTGGTGGTCTGGTGGGTGGAGGAACAGACTGTGGCTAGGAAGGATTTGCGTTCCATCCCGGAGATTAAAAAGAAAGGGAAAATTTTGTAAATTGCTTAGAGAGAGAGAGAGAGAGAGAGAGAGAGATGGCAGGAGGAGTGGTAATGAAACAGAGTGCATGATATAATTAAGTAATGAACGTATACAATTTAAATCCGTTTATCATCACATCTTTTAAATAAATAAATAAATTAAAGTGTCTGCAGTGTAGTTATTCTATATGTGTCAATATCAGGGTCATCAACAGTTGACTCCATTTACTCTAAGTTGACCTAAAATTGCTACATATTCACCTTCAGTGCTGAGTTGTAACTATAGATTAACACTAGAATTATATCCTAGTCACAAAGAAGTCCCACGGAACACTAGAATATGATCCTAGTCACGAAGAAGTGCTATGCAGAGTATGTAGATCCATACTATTTTCTGATCCCACTAGTGAGTTATGTGAAATAAGCTTTAAAAGGATGAAAATCTGGGCCAAGTCAAAATAAAAACAGTATAGTTATCATGGGCAGGTATAAAGTAGTATCAAGGTAAATGTTGTAGTAATTTGTTAGCCCTGTGACGAGTAGAGATTTCCTTAAGAACGAATGATATGGTGAGGCATTAACCAGAATTAAATACTTAAGTGCGACATAGCTTTAAAGTAATAATAATAAAAATAATAAAAACGAAATATAAGTTACATAACTTTTAAGTAATAATGATACTGTAATCGGAATACAGTGTTACATAGCTTTAAATTGATAAAAATACTGCACTCTTAAATATAATGTCCCGTAGCTTCAGAGTAATAAAACTATTGTAATATCGTTTGGAATATCCCTGAGCCTCAACAGATATTCAAATCCCATCTTCCATATCCTCGTGGAAATGGAAATAGGAAATATCGCAATATCTTGTGAAATATTGCAGGGGATGAGACGGTACGACAAATAAAGACAATATCCCCGTCTCGTGTGTATTATCGTAACAGCAATATCACTCTGGAAGCCCGACAGTACGTAGAGGACGAAACCTTGATGTCAGTGGAAATAGCTCTACCCTTTCTTTCAAATGACGTCGATTTTTTTTTTTTTTTTTTGCCCAGTTCATGACACCGCCAGACGATTTTATTTAGTTTAGGGGGAGGGCTATTCGAACTTGGGTGGTTAGGACTATATAGTCTAATGAACCTAGATAAATATAGCCTAATCAACCCCTTCATTGTTAGAGATAGTCCCTATAGTTTGGCGATAACCCAATTAAGGTTAATGAAAATCACCGTATTAAAGAGGTTAACTTCTCGAACGCCTCTCCTAAAACTGGATAAAATCACCTGACGTTAGCAAAAATGAAACAGTGTACATTTTCAGGCTGAAGGGAATAATAATAGTCTTGATCGTGGGAGGAAGATTAGGTCAGACTGGGTAATATCGACGGTAATTGTTGTCCGGAACACTTCAAATCAGTACAAAGACGTGTTTTAGTATTATGTTTTATGCCTCCTACTTCTGTATGACTATATTCAGCTTATGGTAAACGTTTGTAATGCACGAGTTTGATCTGAAGTATCTTCATTCATATTCCATCTGTTATGTGACTTTCATATCTCTGTTTAATGACTTCCAGATGTGTATAGTTCATTCATTTTAGCACGGTGGTGATTTTCGTCCTTTTGCAGCCTATTTCTTGCAGCTCAGTGACTGTATGAGAATTCTATGGCCCTACCTCCTTTCCATAGCACTTCTTAGCAATGAGCACCATATTCTAGCTTTGATATCTTGTTGTAACTCAGTATTTGAGATGGAAACAAGTTACTTTTAAGACTAAAGTAAGTGGAGTATAGTAGTGTTTGAAATATGGCAACATTCAAGTCAGAGAAAATTTTTGTCATGTCGCAGGCAGTGTCGTAATAGCACCATCTAATATCGCAGTACCAGTGCATCGCGTGTAATATCGTGCTCATCAGTGCAGTAATTTTTCTACCGATAACGCAACAAGGTAATATCCTAGCAATATCCTGTCCTCAAATATTGGTTGAATTTTGTCGTATCATATCGTCCTCTGACATTCGGTATGTGTCAGGCCGGAATACTACATGTAATATCGTAGCACCAGAATATCCTGTGTGATGTAATATCCTACGGGAATATGGGAACCGGGAGGGAGGGAGGGAGGAAGGGAGGGTGGAAGGGAGGGAGGGAAAGAGGAGGAGGACGAGGAGGGGGGAGGAGGTGAGTCTGGAACATTCTGGGTGGGGCCTAAGTAATCGATCATGCCTCGTCCGCTTCTCTCTCTCCGACCACGGCTAGGGCTTGGTTTAATCACTTCCTCTCGTCCTAATCCCACTAATGCGGTTATCCAGGGCTGGGCTGGGGATGAATTGGAGTGGGGTGGGGCTGGGGTGGGTGTGGGTTTGAGTGGTGGGAGGTTTGATGTGGTTGGTGGGGTGACAGTGAGGGGGTTTTGGACGAGTGGCTAGCGGCTTCCGTCGGGTGTGGGAGGTGTTTAAAGAGTTATGGTGGTGAGACACAGAAATAGAGAGAGAGAGAGAAGGGGGGATTGTCTGTCACTCTCCTATGCTATTTTTATCTTCATCTGTCTCCTCTAATGATGTCAGCTATTAATATGTTGATCTATCTGAGAGAGAGAGAGAGAGAGAATGGTTCAAGTCTGTCACTCATGCTACTTTTATCTCTTTCCAACTCTCTGACATACTGGTGTCACCTGTTTATATGTTGAGCTATTGGTTCTAGTTAATTTTTATTTCTGATCGTCGTGCATCTGTCTTTCTAACCATCAGTTCTTCAGTCTGTTCAGTCATTTATTCTCATCCATCCACCCACCCATCCAGCAGTTCATCCATATATCCATCCATTCATTCATCATCCATCATTCCATCCATCCAATCATCATCCTTCTTTCCATCCATCCAGTCATCATCCTTCTTTCCATCCATCCAATCATCATCCTTCTTTCCATCCATCCATTCATCCACTAATCTATCCATTCACCCTTGCTCATTCAGTTACACTCCCATTCTTCCATCCGTCCTTCCAAACATCCATCCATTCATTAATCCATACATCCGTCTACTCTTCCATTCACTCATCCACTGATTCCTCCATTCATCCATCCACTAATCCATCCATCCATCTCCGTGGTCATTCATTTACGCACCCATTCATCCATCCGTCATCCATCCATCCATATCCATCCATTATCCATCCATCCATCCGTCACTCATCCATCCATCCATCAATCATCCACCCATCCATCCATCCATCCAGCCATCTATCCATCTGTCTATCAATCCATCCATCCATACTTCCACGTATCCATTGACCCCTCCATCCTGCCATTCCTTCCTCATTCATTCACCATTCCTCCCTCCATCTCTCGTTGGCTCTTTCACTCATTCACCTTCCGATCAGTTCATCTGTCTGTCTCTGTCAATCTATCTCCATCTATCTGTCTGTCTATCCTTCCGCCTAACAACTCCTTTAGGCTACTTTGATACGGACTGCAGTATATCATTTTAATACCGTCAGTGAATTCACATATTCTCCAGTCTTGCTATCTATTCATACTTCAGTATATATCATTATCTATCTGTCTGTCATTCCATCCACCTGTCTATCCACTATATCCGTCTACCTGTCTGTCTGTCTGTCTGCCTGTCCGTTTCTCTGTTTATCCGTCCGTCAATCTATCAACCTGTTAACCACTAATTTCCTCGTAAGCCATCAATTATAGATCTAATTACAGGGCAGTTACCTCCCCCCCCCCCTCTCTCTCTCTTTCTCTCTCTTGTAGATTTCCGCAGCAGTAATGACGGTCATAATGACACTGCATAATCGAAAAACTTCCTTCTGCCTCTTGGAGATTCCACCCTGCGCCTGTCACATGATAGGTGCCTCAGACTCCTAAACCACCCGGCGACCAAGCAATAATAATAATAATAATAATAATAATAGTGGTGATGATGATGATGATGCTAATAATAATAATGATAATGACAGTATATATATAACACGTAGAAATGAATTAAGGAAAAAGCTGAAGTGATGTGTGTGTGTGTGTGTGTGTGTGTGAGAGAGAGAGAGAGAGAGAGAGAGAGAGAGAGAGAGAGAGATTCAATATTCAACTCGTGTTCGGGGGAGATGGGAGCCAGAGGGTAAATTTTTAATGACTCTCCCACCTCTCTCTTTCTATCCTCTCTCGCTTTCTCCTTTTCCCTTTTTCCCCTCTTTCCTTCCCCCCTCTCTCTTTCCTCTCGCCTCTCTCCTTCCCCCCTCCACCCTCTCCTCGTTTATCGCCTCTCACTCCTTTCCTTCCCTTTCTTTCCTGTCCTCTCAGCCTTCTGTTCGTCCTCTTGTTTCCTCTTCTAACCTCTTTCATCTTTCTTCTATCTCTACACTCTTGCTTTCCTCTCGTCCTGTCTTGTTTATCAGATCTCCTCCCTCCTTTTTCTCTTCTCATCTTTTAGTTCGCCTTCTTCCTTCCCTCCTCTCTCCCTTCTTTTCCCATTCCTCGCTGCTTCATTTCCTTTTTCTTCCTCTTTCCTTCTTCTCTCCCCTCTTTACCTCCTCTCTCCATGTACTTACGCTCATGTCTTTTCTTCGGTATCCTGCTTTCGTCTCGTGTTCTGTCTTCATGTTTTCCTCCTTTCACTCCTCTTTCCCTTCCCTCCCC
>JAGKTI010031183.1:0-12203 GCA_018397915.1 Birgus latro
TCTCTCTCTCTCTCTCTCTCTCTCTATCTATCTATCTATCTATCTATGTATCTATCTATCTATCTATCTCTATCTATCTATCTATCTTTATTGCCACATGGGGAAATAAGAATCGTTTTTAATAGGGAGTGAATTAAACATGAGACTGATAAGCAAAAATAGCCTAAGCTCTGTGTGTGTGTGAGAGAGAGAGAGAGAGAGAGAGAGAGAGAGAGAGAGAGAGAGAGAGAGAGAACCAGCATCTTAACCCTCTTTTCTCCAGCATTTCATACCAGCCAACGCCAGACGATTTTATGAAGCTTCGAGGAGCCTGGGAGTGTTCATACTGTCTCCTTTAACCTCCATAGTCATGTCTTCTGCATTTTTATTATTCTAGTTAATGGCAGTCGATTTTTCTTTAAGCTTAGGGTGAGCATAGCGGCCTGAGAGTCCAAACACCTATATCTGCTATTAATCACGCCCTGAACGATATTTTTTCCGTATTTTTTGCAGCTTGGTAATTCTGAGTGGTATGGTGGCCAGGGTGATGCCAGATTATGATATTTTATGCTTCAATATGGGTGCGTGTATTCCAGATTTGTCCTGTCTCCAGACGATATGATTCGGTTGAGGAGGGGAAACTTTTCAAACTGGAGAGGCTAGGTACGGCTTTCATCATCCCTCTCTGTCAATAGAAGTATGTCCTCAGTTGAAGGAAAGCGTCTGGTATATGCAGAAATAGAATATAACGTGCGTCATTCCACTGAGGGTGTTAACGAGTGACAAAATACTAACTTTCGAATTACACTCACTCTCCTTTGAATCACTCAGCTGAATAAAATCGTCTGGCTTTAGTTGCATGAGAGTTCTAGAGTTTCCCCAACCATGAAAGAGGGTTAGCATGTATTGCAGTATATTGTTGCTACGTTTTTCGTCCTGTCTTTGCGTGCGGTGATTCAAAATGTACAGTATAAATCACGGCGGGGATCGAGTTGGCTTTTTATGGGTGGCTGTAAAAAGATAGGCAGACAGCAATGCACTTAGCCGTCATTGCGACCCTGTTGGCCCTTCATGTAAGCCTGATAAGAGAAAGGAAGGAAAGGGGAAAGGAAGTGAAAAATGAGAAGGCGGAGGTGGCGTAGAATAAGAAGAAATGTGGTAGGCAGTTATATTGTTTTCTGTAGCTGATTGCCCCATTGCATTTTCCTCCTCCTTGTAGCTACTTGTTATTCACCTTCCCAAATACCTATCCGCTACCTTTCTTGCCCTTCCCCTTTCCTTCCACTCATATTTACGCCCATTCCGTGATATAAAGAAAAAAAGAACGTAGGGGAAAAGAGGAGTAAGGACATGGAAGTAAAAAATGTCATGTTAGATTGAGAAGGAAAGAAAGAATGGAGAGGAAGAAAGGAAGGATGAAAGAAATTGAAGCGCAAGGGAAGAGCGTGATAAGTAGAGAGAAGTCAAAGAAAAAGGAAAGTAAGAAAGAGGAGGAAAGAAAGAATGAAGGGGAAGAGGGAAAGACAAAAGAAAAGGGAGGAGACGGAAGAGTTACGGAGGGAACGAAGGAAAGAAGGGGGCGAACGAGGATGTATCAAAGGTTAAGCTTGTTACTGCATTTTTTGAGGTGGGGAGGGAGGGGAAGGAGGAGGAAGAAATTGGGAAGAGAAGTGGAAGAGAAGGAGAGGAGAGGGGGGGGGGCGAGAGGAGGAAGAGGATGGAAAAAAAGGAAGGGCAGGATGGATAGGGGAGGGGAGGAGGAAGAAGAAAGGATATTGCGAGAATGGAAAAAGAATTGGGAAAGGGAGGGGAAATTGGGGGCGAGGAGGAAGAGAAGGACAGGTTGAGAAAAAACACGAAAAGAAGTGGGGATAATTGCGAGAGAGAGAGAGAGCAGTTAGTTTTTGCGTGTGTTCACCTCTCCCCTCTCACACCCCGGCCTCACCTCCCTCTCACCCTTTTTGCAGGTCATTAACACAGGTGAGCAGGTAGTTAGGTAGGCAGGCAGGTAAGTGCGATTAAATAATTAGACTGGAAGGTATTTAGCCCAGTACGTAGGGAAGGATGGGATGGGGCGCTCACCATCCATTCGCTTGATTTAGTGATGCTCTTAGATGACTGTGCTTAGTAACAAATCACGCCTAGGAAACCATTTACTACGTTGAGTGGTAGCCCGCGCTCAGTCTGGATGTGGCTAATAATAGTTTACATCCAAGAGTAGGTTGGGGTTTTTGCCCACAGTATGTCACTCAGGGTCAAGCGACTGATTACCCTCGTCTTAAATGCCTACACTAAGTAGCCTAACTCCGGGCCCCTACGCTCCTGATGGGGGGGGGAACGGATTACTGGGAGGTAGGGAGCTGTGCTAGTAAGTCGATTATGCATTTCCACCATAATTTAGCTCAGATTTTCGTAATTTTTCATCTTAATCTACGTAGCTTAGCGCCAGAAAAAGGCAATGCTACGGCTCTGCATCCTTTCCATGCGCATCTTCGTGACTAGCATTATATTCTAGTGTTAACTTACTGCTATGATCTGGCAGTCAAGATGGGGAGATGGTTATTTTAGGGTAAGCGTATAGAAGGCTGAGAGATAGAGGGATTAAGAGGGAACAAACCTTTCAGTCAGAGTATGTCATTTGTATAGTTATTCTTGCTTTTCTGAGTTGCGGGGATAAGAGTGGAGGTTTGGATCCTGGATGGACACTGTATTTGCGTCTCTCCACCCAGATAACAGGGACATCATAAAAGGCTCCATGTCATCCCGTTATCTGGTTATATGGCTACAACCCAACACTGTATATGGTTTCCTGCATTACAGGAAACCATTAGGACTGTCACTCACTGTATAGCCGCCTGAAATGGAAAGAAGAGGGATAAAATTTGACACTGAGAGGGAGACGTAGAAATTGAGGAGGGCAGACAGAGATAAAGTGTTAAAGGTGAAGGAAGAAGTAGGCAGCACTTAAGTGAGTAGGTAAGTAAAGGAGTTATATTAGTTGGGATGTAAGTAGGTATGCTAGTAAGCATATCTTGGAAAAATACTTGACTTTTTCAGTGATATTATTGTTACCGTAAGTATGATAAAACAGAATCAGCCAGTGTAATTTATCTCGATTTTCAAAAAGCATTCGAAGAAGCTCGAGGAGACTTCATGAAAAAATTAAAATGCATGGAATCAGAGGCAGAGATCTAAGTTAGATCGAAAGCTGGCTGACAGATCGTAAACAAAGAGGTCTTATTAACAGTAAGAGGTTAGACGAATGGTACAAATGGAGTGCCTCAAGGTTCAGTTTTGGGTCCTGTACTGTTTCTTTTTAATATTGATGACATTAGCGATGTTTTGCGTTGAAAAATATCCAGATTCACTGATGATGCTAGAATACAGCAAATACCCCTGAAGAAAGACCGATGATTCATTAGGGTCCTTGATAAAGTGTTCTCTTGGTCTCAGACATGGCAATTGGATTTTAATATCGACAAGTGCAGAGACCTAAACATTGGAAGCAAAACTGAAAACGCTAGTTACTTGGTGAATAATGCTTAGTTTGCATGTGTACACCATGAAAAACATTTAGGAATAATGATAAAAGATGATTTAAAACCAAGTTGTTAGCCACAGAAGCAGAAAAATAAGGTAACAAACTAGTTGGATTTATAGGCAGAGCTTCTGAATTCAGATCGGAGAATATCACCCTTACTTTGTGCAGTTCCATAGTTCGTTCGCATCCGGAATATTGTGGTCAGTTGTGGTCGCCGTATTCGAAGAAAGATAGAGAAACTAGAGACCGCAGCTAAGAGTGATCAGAATGATACCTAGACTGATAAATAAACCATACGAGGAATGTTTGGAAGAGTTGAGGCTGCTTTAAGTGCAGATTGCAAGGTATTTTAGTTGATGTATTGAGACTTTTTAAGGAGCATGACAGTATGTTAGTTGATGAGTGCATCACAGTAGACCGTTCAGATTAGAGGTAATGCATATAAAAATTATTGGCTAACGTGTCCAGTCAAATGAAGAGAGAGAAAAAAAATCCACAGGGTTGTAAACATATGGAACAAGTTGCCTAGGAATATGGCAGACAGCAGTATATTAAAAACATGTAAAAGTCGCTTTGATAAGTGTCTAGCTTTGAATCCCCAACTTAGTACATTCGTGGCTGAATAATATGAAAAGCTGAAAACTTTTCCTTCCTCTCAATAAATTTTTGAATGCAGCATCAGCATTATAGTTTTAAATTAATGCTACTTTTCCTGTATAGATGAAGACCGTGTAAAATATAGTTTCACTAAGACCGTGTAAAATATAGTTTCACTTTTCAATCTTTCCTATGAAATTGCAGTTTCTCTGTGCAGCATCGTGGTCCTTCTCACTTTTAATGCCGGCTTCGAGTGGAGGGTTTGGGTGGCTGAGGAAGGGGTGGGGGGTGGGGGGGAAGCCTTCTTGCTTTCCTATTCTTATCTTCAACTCATAGAATTAGATATCGGCCTAGTATTCTCTCTGACAAACCACTAGGTCTGTTGATGTTTGCCTTTGTACTCCGTTGTTAGTAGGCACAAGTAGGTAGTTTATCGACAGTTACGTAGATTGATTAGTAGGGAAGTATGCAAGCAGGTTATTCGACACTTAGGTAGACATTTTAGTAGGCAGGCAAATAGAAAGGTTAGTAGTTGGCTTGTAAATATGTAGGTAAATAGATAAATAGGTGTGTTAAAAGCCAGGAAAGTTGGCAGATTGCGTAAGTAGGCGGCATTAGGTAAAAAGAAGTGTATTAGATTGTGGGAAAGGAAGGAGATGGTGAAGCCTTACTATAATTTCTCCAGGTGAGAGTGTGTTTATGTAGCTACGTGTGTGCGTATGTCTATTTATGGTCGCACTTGTGTGTATTCTTGTGTGTTTATGTTTAGATGATGGCAGAAGGCGTAGTTAGCTGCTGTAAAGGCATAACTATTGTGATCGAGGTTCCGTGTTTAGTGTATGTATCTATGTATCCGTGACCTCCTGATGCCAGCTGAGTCACATAGATCAAAGGTCAAGGTCACGGGTCAGGGTCATACTTCGGGTGCGTTGTGGCTTTTTTGCTTGAGTAGTTTTGATCTAGTTGTTGCTTATGCTTTGTGAAATATTTATATGCGTGTATGGAGTGTATGCGTATGTATGTATATAAGCGTGTGTTTGATCATGTGTGTGTGTAGAAGCGGCGTGCTGGTGTAAGTATGTGAAAGCAGTTGTTTGCGCTGGGATGTGCATGTGTTCGTCAGGATGTGTTTTAAAACTGTGTGTTTTTGTTATTTTTACGTATGTGACTGGCTATACATTAGTTACCCCGGTCTCGAAGAGCTGGAAGGTCTTGTAGGGCCAGCTGATGGAACTGCTGCCCATTACCACCAACGCAGGCACTACTTTCGCATCGCATTACTTGAAATTAGGAAATCTCATAGAGTATGGTGTATTAGCAGTTTACGGCATGTCGGTGGGCTTATAGAAGAATAGTGAAAGTAAAGTACAGAATCCCGATAATATTCAGTTCCTTGGTTACACTGGGATCTACACTAAGGGAACTGCTGAGTTCTGTGGGTGTTCGGCCACACCTGCCCAGGTGACTCCAGGGGTACGGTACAGAATACATAGAAAGTAAATGTAACATTTACTCGGTTTTTATTGTGTGTATACTATTTATCTGTATTTGTATCAGTCCACATGAGGTCCCCAAAGGGACCGGATCTTCTCCAAGTGAGGCATAGCAAGATTTAATCTTCCACCATGCTGGTCAGTAAAAGTATGAAGGAGTGTCTGCAGTGAGAGTAATGAATATAAAAGAATACGTGTTGTGTTGGCTGTGATAGTGTCATAAATATGTATTGGCTGTCGAACCGGCAAGATACAAACACATAAAAGAACATATTACTAACCAGTTTAAATGTCCAACACACACACACACACACACACACACACACACACACACATAAAAAAATGACTTGCTTAACATTATTTGTGCCTTCCGCGCTTGTGTAATTAGTATGTATGTGTTTGTGTGCATTCATTAGTAGCGAGGCCATATTTATGAGGCGAGTTAGCGCGGTGTATATGATACTGAATTTGCATCTAAGCATTGTGTGTGTGTGTGTACGAATGTATGTGTATCTGTGTACGAAAATATGTGCTTGTGTGAGTGCCTTTGTGTACGAATGGGTATGCACCAGTATGAGTGCCTCTGTGTACGGATGCTTGTGTGCGTGCCTGAGTGAAAGAATGTGTATGTGTCCAAGTGCCTCTGTGTATCTGTGTGTAACGTTGTGTACGTATGTCCCTATATATGCGCATGACAACGAATTTGTGTGAGTCCCCTATGTGTACGAATGTGTAAATGCTTGTATGTGAGTGTCCGTGTACGAATGTGTATGTGTGAGAGTGCCTGGTGCACGAATGTGTATGTGAGTATGTTTGTGTGTGAGGTAACAAGGATGTGGTTGTGGTTGGGGGAAATTTGGGGGTGAGGTGGTGTTACTGGTGGCTGGGGGAGTGGTATGGTATGAAGGTGGGGGGCTGAGGTGGGTGGGGATAAGTGGAGGTTGGGGTAGGATGGAGTGGGTTGGGGTGAGGATGGGAAGGGGTGTTTAAGTGGGCTGGAACAGGAATGAGAAGTGGGGGATGAGGATTAGGTTGGGACAGGGAGAGAATGAGAAAGAGAGGTGTAGTAGGAGGAGAGGGAGGAAGAAGAGAAAATGGTTTTAGGAAGGGAGTGGAGTGGTTTAAAGGGGGTGAGGCGGAGTTGGAGGAGGGAAGAGAAGAAACTGGAGGAAGTAGAGGACATTATTAGGAAATGGAGAAGAGAGGGATGAGATGTAGTGTTGGAGGGACGAATTGAAGTATTGGAGGAGGGAGGGGGAAATGATTTAGGAGGAAGAGGTAGATGTAAGGCTGGAGGAGGAAATGGAAAGGAACTGGAGAAAGGAGGGAAGGCTTAGGGAAGTGGAGAAGAGAGGAGAGGGAGAAATGAGGGGCAGATAGGCTGGAGGATATGGAAGACGGTAGGTTGTGTAAGGGGGCTGAAGTAGAAGTGGAAGGGAGGAAGGAATATTGTGTAGGGAAGGGAGTGGTGAGGATGGATATGCAATAGTGGAAAAGAGATTAGAAGCGAATTGAAGGAGGAGCTGGAGGACGGAGGAGAAATATTTGGAAAAAGAGTCGAGGGAGGAAGCAAGAAAAGTAAAGTTGGAGTGGTGGTTTGAGGAAGTAGGAAAATGATTTAGAGGAGAGGAAGGAAGGTTAACCCCAGCATTACAAAATTTCATATATTCTTTCTACCGTCAGGATAATTTATAAGCTAATGGGATATTTCTTGTTGATGGGTTTATGAAGGCTGCATCTAACTCCTCATTATGGGGAAGCCTCTCCTGAACTGGGAAAAATCGCGTAGTGGTGGCACGAAGAAGAATTAAGACGTCATCGAAGTAAATGTAGGGGTTAAGATGAGTAAAAGTAAAATTGGATAAGGGAGTGGAAAGGAACCGGGGGAGGAGTTGGAGGGAGGAGGAAATATAGCTGCATGAGAGAGAGAGAGAGAGAGAGAGAGAGAGAGAGAGAGTTTTAAATTAGATTTGAAATTGGAGGAATGAGAGGAGTGGTAGAAGGGAGGAAGAGAAATTATATAGGAAAGGGAGAGGATTGTGTTATTTCACTAGGCATGTTGTTAATAGTTTTCCGTCTATCGTGCTTTCTCATCCCTTGCTCTTTGGACCCTATCTCATCCATAGGTGGGAAAAAGAGGTAATGATGATGATGAGGAGGAGGAGCAGGAGGACGACTGACGAGAGGTTTAAGGAAATGTGAAAGTTTGAGGAGAGGGTGGAGAGGACGAAAAATTTACTACCCGTCTTAACCCCTTCACTACTAGAGATCTTCCCTGAGCCCGGGGGGGAATCGTCTGGTGTTAACAAGTATAATATTTTAAAACGGTGTACAGAAGGGGTTGATTATTTTCTGAGGATTATTCACCTGAGGCTCACCGGTAAGATTTAAGAAGCTGAAAGGAGAGGAGAGGAGGAAGATGCAGATGTCGGAGAAGTAGATAGTGAAAAAGATAGATAGAGATGGAGGAGGGGGGGAGGTAGTTGGACGGGGTGGAATGGTAGGAGAAAATGTAGAACGATTGGGAGAAATGTGAGATAATTAACATTGAAGTATATACAGGAGACGCAGATGAAAGTAGGATTTTAGAATCAACGCATTAGCCTAGAAATCATTACTGAAAAGAATAGTCTGGTGTTAGCCAAGATATTATTCTTTGGCGTACCAGTTGCAGAGAAAGAGTTGCCTGAGAAATTTTGAAGCTCCAGGCGGCTAAGGAATTCTCTCAGTTGAAGGAAATCTTGTGTTGTCAGCTTGATTTAAATGTCCACAGGAAAAGGATTAACAGAGCGCCAAATCTGGTACCGGGTTTAAAAGTGAGAGGAACCACCCAGAGCAAAAGGAAGTGACTTGGGAATATTGTTAGATGCGGTGTGGGAAAGCATCTCGGGAACGCATTCATGAACGATATTAGCCACTTCCCAACCACTTCTGGATAATGCCGTGTTTTCTTTTTTTGGTTTATTTTTGCCACCACCAGACGGTTTTTATTCAGTTTTGGGGTTGGGAAGAATAAGAATAAAAAGTCCCCTGGCTGAACGGGTAAAATAATAATAATAATAATAATAATAATAATAATAATAATAATAATAATCTTCAGTGAGGCGAATGATAAAAGAAGTGTTTTTTTTTTCTCTCCTGAGTAACCACTGTAAGTTGGTGTATTCTCATATGAAGGAACGGGGTCACTTTCACAGCTTCATTTTTAAATCGTGGTTGCATGAAATTCGACGAGCCTTAATGACGATGTAGTATTGAGTCTCCATGGTTACTAGTCAAATCCACCTTCCAGTCCAACTACACCTGTCCATCAACCGAGCTGAAAGGGGTTGGAGATCTTTGTCAGGTTGGAGTACACGCGGTATAGTTTGGTTGTCAGGGGTTTGGTTGGTGTATGAGTAAAAATACCATTGTACACATTCAGTCTTATACACAGCTTCTTCACTACGATGGCTTAGTTTTCACTTTGTTCTCGATGCTACCAGACGAATTTATGTAGCTTAATAGAGCCCCATGAATGTGAAGGGGTTATTGAAGGCTGTATTTAACAGGTCCAATTCGATGAATGTGTCCAATTAGAAAAAAAAGTTTCCTATGCTGAACATGATCGTCAGGATATGGCAAGAATGAACTAAATACTGCGTTCCCGGCCTGAAGGGGTTAACTTGAGAATGTTTATGAATACATCCCTACGTTGCTGTATAGCAAGTTCATAGGTGCGGACACAGGGGTGATAAGAGGTGAATAGACCCAAGGAGAGGTATAAACACTTTCAGGAGAGTTAGGATTACGTGAGGGTAAGTTAGCATAACCTGAGATATAGATACAATTATATTCCAGCTTTTAAGGTTAGTTGGAGCCGCATATGGTAAACAGAAGCACGTAATATAGGATTAGAAGCACAGTATGCCACATTTAATGCTTGGATAGCATCAGTGTGCAGCGGACGTCTAACGACACTTTCCGACATTCATGCATCGAAATTACCTGCCCATTTGGCGTAATAATTATGACAGTTCTGACCAAGGTTTTTAGGTGTACCAACTGCCACACCCCAACTACACACAGCTTTTGTCCAGTGTTCTTATCATAGGACGCTGTACCACATAGATACATCAGAATTTATCTATCTATCTATCGCCTGACGCCCTAATCCCGCAAAGGGTGGCCGCAGACAAAACGCCTCCAGGTCGCACTGTCTTCCACCATTTGACTGCCCTCCCCTCAGCTCACTCCCCCCTCCCTCATATACCCCTCAACTCCATCCCTCCACCTCATCCTCGGACTTCCCCTCCCTCTCCCTCCCTCCACTTCACCTACATATACCCTCTTAGTATTTCACTCTCCATTTTCTCCATGTGTCAGAATAACGTAGGAAAAAGTAGCAGTAGGGTAGAGCAGCGCATAGAAAAGTGAGAAATATGCAGGTTAATATAGAAGCATTTGGCCACAGAAAAAGCAAATAGGTTAAGTTACAAGTTCGTGATCTCAGTATTCGTTAGAGCTAAAGCCACCAGTGGGGGTCTGTTGGTACAAGAAATTAGTTGCTTTATTTGTGTGCTTTTCTTTTCTGGACAATTATCTCATGTTTGTGTGGCTTGTTGGAACATAGTGTTTACTCACCGTGTGTGTGTGTGTGTGTGTGTGTGTGTGTGTGTGTGAGAGAGAGAGAGAGAGAGAGAGAAAGAGAGAGAGAGAGAGAGAGAGAGAACTATTATGGAGAAAGCAAGATTAGGAAAGAAATGTAGGCAGTTGAACAGACAGACAGAGAAATAGTTGCGGTTACGAGTGCACACTGAATTGATCAGTGAACTACTAGGTCCTAAGGCACTTCCTTACCGAAACAACCAGGACATTCTTTCTGTGCCATGACGTCTTGATGATGATGAAGATTATTATTGTTGTTTTGCTACTGCTGAATAACTTGATTCAGCTCAAGGAAGCAGAAAATGATTGTCTCCCGTCAATCCCTCTTGCTACTTACCAGACATTTGACTAAGGAGGGGGTTTATTGGAGGGATTAAGGAAGGCTGTATCTAACCTCTTCAGTGCGAAATCTCTCTCCTGAACAGAATACAGTGATTGGTGGTGGCAAGAATACAATAAATAAATAAAATAAATAAGGCAGGGCGTTATGAAGCTCACTGAACCCGGTGGTGGTGGGTTCAGTTTAATCTTGCTAACCCCGGACGATATTCCCAAGCTCGAGAGAGAGAGAGAGAGAGAGAGAGAGAGAGAGAGAGAGAGAGAGAGAGTTACTCCTAATTGAAGGGGTTTAAATATGCCTCATTAACCCTTTTCCTGCTAGAGATCAAACCTAATTATAAACAAATCTTCCGGTGATAGCCTGATAGAAATAAAAGGTACGTCACCGCACTGAAGTAGGTAAGAGATATTCCTGAAGGAATTGGATATCGTCTTCATTAAGCCTTTGAATACCAGAAGACTGTACTAAGGTGAATGCAAAGGTGCGTAGTGGTAGCAGGAAGGAAATACAAAAAACAGGAGGGTATTAAACAGTGGAGGGTCATTAGCTACACAGGTAGTTAAGACACAGACCCAGGTTAATCAGGCTCGGGGTCGTTAGGTGAGAGAGAGAGAGAGGATATCACAGAATATGAGGAGGAAAAATATGAGATTTGTGTGTGTGAGAGAGAGAGAGAATCACAGAATATGATGAAGAAAAACATGGGATGTGTGTGTGTATAGATGTATATGTGGGTGTGTGTGTTAGAGAGAGAGAGAGATAGGAAAGTAATAACTGTGAGGATATTGATGACCGTGTTTACAAGGTACTTTACGATTTAAGGCAGTCGTTGTGGTTTTGTGGCTCATTATTTCACGCTTGACTTGGGCTCCTAGAAATCACCCTCACCTGAATCTAAGTACCTAACATTAGCCGGATTAAATACTAGAGTTATCCCGATCATGAGAAGGTTATTGGAGTCGCTATTAACACTCAGGTATTAGCTGGATTAAATACTAGAGTTATTCCGATTATGAGAAGGTTATTGGTGTCACTATTAACAGTCAGGCTCCTTTGACTTACCCTCAGCTGAAGAAAATCGTTTGGCGTTTGTTGGAAGAGAGTACTAGCGTTGTCCCAATCATAAAGGGTTAATTTACCTAGTTGATTTTTATTCCTGTTAGTTCTGGTTTCTGTTTTGTCCTTTACTTCATACTTGGGTACATTTCTTATTGATCTGTTCTGTCCTTATTGATCTGTTCTGTCCTTATTTTTCTGTTTTGGCACTTTTCTTATTGATCTTTTTCAGCAATTCTTTCATCTTTTCTTTCTCTTGTTCTGCTTACTAATATCTTTCTCTTTTTTCTTTTTCTCCATGTTATCACCTCCTTTGTCCCTGTCCCCTAAATTTTCCTCTCTCCTCTTTTCTGCCTTCTCTTCTTTCCTCATTTCCCCCTTTCTTCCTATTCCCTCCTTGCCACAACACCGTCTTTCTTCCACATCCTTTCTTTTCCTCTTCTCTTTCTTTTCTCTTCCACGTTTCCTTCCCTTCCTCTCTTCTTCTCTCTGCTTCTGCCCACCCTCTCCAGCACTTTTCTCCCCACTCTCTCTTCTCTCCTTCGCCCTC
>JAGKTI010031185.1:0-12202 GCA_018397915.1 Birgus latro
GCTACCTAATGTACTGTAATGTTATCACAACTGCCGTCTGTCCTAATGTCCCCACTGAAATACATTTTCCCAGCTCCCATGACAGGGCAGAAGAGGTGACCTGCCACGCAAGTCATGGCCGAGGTTGAGATTCATTATTGCAGACTATTATTTTTAAATCCTGCGTGGTGGCACCTGAACTGTACTGTGCTGCCTTTCTCCATATCATATTTACCTCTCGTTTTTTCAGTACATCCAGATTCATAAAATATTTCCAACATTTGAATTCTACAAAACAAGAATACATCACATTGTGAGTCAAAATAAACATTACTATATTCTCAAGTACATTTACTAAACCTCCTCGTACAAAGACAGTCATTTTACTAGTTCAGTTTCCATGAAATTACAATAAATATGTGTAAACACAAGTAAACATATAGTTACTTTATATACAGCTTTGAAACTCCTGTACATTCACACCAACTCGACTGCATGATAGGTGAGGTGAGTGTCTGAAAATCTCCGGATCGAGTTCCTGATTTGTCGTAACATTTATTACTAAAAATCTTACAGAATTAGACGTATAAATAAGCCTTCCAAAGCTTAACATATTGGAAGCCTAGATGACTCAGTTGGTAAGCTGCTGTACACACGCAGTTACAGGCGCTGGTTCGAATCCTGGCAGTATCTAATTTATTTATAATCTAGGAGAATTAGACGCTTAAATACGCCTTTCAGTGTGTAAAATTTTGGACTCCTCTACAGCTCAGTTGGCTGTGCTGTTGGATCCGTAGCACTTGCTGTACAAACGCTGGTTCGAATCTTGGCAGCATTTCCACACAACTGATTGACAGAGCGACACCTGCTGACTGTGTGGGTGGGATGAAGTGAAGTTGCAGAGGGTGGGTCAGAGGGTGAGGAAGGTGCTGAAGAGGGTGGGGGTGAGAGTGGATAGGATTGGTATGGTGATAGTGAAGGGCGTGGGACTGTATGCCCTACAGGTATGTTTCCAGGTGTTGGGTTTCGGACTGGTGGGTGTTCTGGTGCCTGTAGGGCTGGTGGTGTCGGTGGCAGCTGCTGAAGGCAGTGAAGAGGACTCTAAGAGAACGCCCAGGTCACGGCTGACTGCCTGAGTATAAAAAGAAAATGTAATATTTCTCTTCTTTTTATTTCTTTTGCTTGTTCTTCCTTCATCGTCAACCACCACTGACCCCTCCATTCAAATCTTTCAATCCCTTCCGTCTTCCTGCAACCATATATCAGTTTCATGTCTAGTTTTACTCTGGTCATCTGGTCTAGTCTAGTCTATGACAGATACAGCGACTCTTTACTGTCTGTGTACAAGCCCCAGATTTTATTTTTACACACAAATTGTCGTCAGAGTATGAAATGAGGTCATCTTTACAGCAATACGTGCCCAAAGACTGGATGTGGTACTGGGTACATTTTCTTAAGATCGGTAGAGAGGTGGGCTGCAGTCCCGACGGACCCAGGTTCAAATCCACGCTGGGGCAGGGAACAGTTAAAGGATTTGAATTTCATTAAATTAGGTTTTACTGATCTACCAGAAGACCCGCCGACATGTCGTAAAAATACCCCCGCTAATACTGTATAAGACAGCCCTAGCATGTATTCAATATGGACGGTGGATGTTACCGCCGAAGTGGTGACATGTAGAGGTGTATGGTATGCAGGAGGACTGCTGGGCCTTGATAGCAGGCTGTGAAGCCTATGCCCAGAGTCGGACACACACACAAAAAAAAATACACACTGAGTATTCTGTACAGTATATAACCATACCCCCATACTTAAGTGTAGGGGACTTTGTACGATATACATACACGAATGATAGTGACATGTATTCCACACATAGGTGAAAATTTTCGAGCAAATAATCCCCACACATCAACAACTTGTGCGATGGGAAAGAGTGCGGTGTTACATAGACCCAACCAGCAAGCTCACTAGCCAGGCTTGGTGCAGAGTTACACAGGTTTTGTGTGGAAAATGTAGGTCTGCGCCTGTGGGATGGATGTGATAATATCGAAGACATGAATATAGAGTGAACAGATGAAGGACTCATTCCACTGGACACTCTGGCGAAAGCTCTCGTACTATTTTTTTTTTTTTTCGTAATTCTGCATGCTGTACTACACTGTATAGTCCAAGGGAAGAATATTATAATAATGCTGATGATGATGATTTCTTTTTCCATTCCCTCAAAAATGCAACTTTGACCTTGCCCTATAACCTTGACCTTTGACTGATTCTTTTCCAAAGTTAATCCTTTTGTTCCTCAAGTGTGAATCCAGTGTTCTTACCAGACCCCAAACACTTCCACCAAGTTAGAAGGTTGACCTTGTCCTGTGACCTTGACCTTTGATTCATTGTTCTCATAATTCACTTCATTTATTCTTGCCTCTTCTTCAACATTTTCAAAAAGTTTGGTCAAAATCGGATAAAAAAATAACAATAGCTAATATCAACTCGACCACTGTTGCTGTTACAACATCCATCACGCATACAAATATTGTTACCAAACATTATATATCGTTCTTATTGTAATCCACCTCTATCACCATCGTAACCATAACAACATCTGGTGATTAAGCTGCGTAATCTGCACCCAGATACAAACTTCCTTTCGTCGCACCTCCCTCTCCCATCCTTCCTGTCCCCCCTCATAAACATTACTGTGCGCCATCTGTTGGGTGAAAATGGCAATTCTTTCAGATGCTTCGTTTTTCGATGCTTGGGTGTTTTGGATTCACACAGTGGCTGGCTGGGGAAACGAACTTTGTTCGTGATAGTACATGCATATACATGTAGACCTGCCAATTACCCTGTACTCAACACAGAGTGAGTAACTTACTGTACATTGCGCAATCTAGAAGTTGAAAGTAAACAAGAAGCTGTTAACAAAAATGCTAATGCATTGGTCCACTCTTGCTCTTTCATTAATGAACTTTGTTTTAAATACCACAGCAAGGACTAAATATTCACATACATTTTGGGAAGGTGTTGGGATCAGCACTAACCTGAGGCGTAAAATTTCTTGATCTACCAAAATATGTTGTCCATGTGATTGTGTCACTGCGGTATTAGAATCTGGTGTCTCTTCCTGCCTCTCACTTCTCCCTCATGTTGTAACCCCCACTCCCACCCCCCCTTCACCCTGCCCCATCCCTTCCTCCCTCACTCATCCTCCTCCCTCTCTCCTATACTCTACGGTACATCCTCCCTTCTTCCTCACCCTGATCCTATTCCTTCATAGTATTGTCTGTCATCCACCCTCTTTCCCATCATCCTTCTCCCTTTCTCTGCTGACTCCATTCCTTTTTCAGTCTGTTCTCTCCCGTCCACATACACCGTCAGTCTACCTTCTGTTTCGCTTGTATCCAAACTTCCTCCCTCCCTTTGCTGCTCCCCTTCTCCCTTCTTCCACTCTACGAGAATTTTTCCATTCCCTCTGCTCCTCAGTCATTCAGTGTTTCACCCTCCTTCCCTCCTCTCTCCGCTGCCCTTTTCCTTCATTCCTCACTCTTTCCCTCTTCCCAATTTCCTCGTCTGTCCTCTGTCTTCTCTCTCTCTCTCTCTCCCTTCCCCCAGTTTCTTCCCTCCTTCCCCCACTGCTGCTCCTCTTCCTCTGATCCCCCTCTCCCTTACTCACTGTGCACTGTTGCTACTCTGCTTCCTGTGTTTCCCCACGCAGATTGCGATATCATTTTATTTTTTATTGCACTTTTGTTTACAATAGCAAGAGAGGGGACTGTTTTGTGGGACGTGTGTGTGTGTGTGTGTGTGTGTGTGTGTGTGAAAGAGAGAGATTACCTAAACTTTGTCTTGCTGAGGGTCATCCTAGTGACTGCCACATTTTGGGAAGCGAAAGTCATGGTCACAACACTTTTTTTTTTTTTTTACGTGTCCAACTCTGGGCATAGGCTTCACAGCCTGCTATCACGGCCCAGCAGTCCTCCTACATACCTCTACACCTCTACATGTCACCACTTCGGCGCTAACACCCACCGTCCATATTGAATACATGCTAGGGCTGTCTCATATACAGGACTGGTGTACTGGTATTAACGAGGGTATTTTTACGACATGTCGGCGGGACTTCTGGTAGATCAGTAAAGTCTGATTTAATGAAATTCAAATCCTTAAACTGTTCCCTGCCCCAGCGTGGATTTGAACCTGGGTCCGTCGGGACTCCAGCCCACCTCTCTACCGATCGAGCCACCGCATGGTCAGCTTAAGGCAAATAAAATCGGATGGCTGTAATCACAAAGCAGAATGGCAAGGTCCCAATTTCATCGATATTTTCTGAAGCATGTGAGTCAGCTGGAACATGTGTAGCCTTGCTGTGTTGCTGCTAACTGCTTTCTGTAATATGGGATGCAGACCATACCTAATTTCCACTGGAGTTACATAAATGACAAGAATAAGGGGTTTGCATTCCACTTTGTGATTTAATATTTAATCATAGAAAGAGATAAAGGCACAAGCAGACAAATCAGTTTCGGAAAAGGAAGAAAACAAACCAGAGACGGAAAGACAGAGAAGCTGCTGAGGCAATAGGGAAGGATAAGAAAGAGACAGGCGACATTAAAAAGAAGCGGTGAGTGTAAGAGAGGAAAGGAAAGTGTGAGAAAGTTATAACAAGCTGGTGGACAGCGAATGTGGTGGTGCAGGGCGAGGAGAGTGCTATGTCAGAAGTGGTGTTGTTTTGATCCTTGGACTGACACCATTTACCGCAGAGAGAGAGAGAGAGAGAGAGAGAGAGAGAGAGAGAGAGAGAGAGAGAGAGAGAGAGAGAGAAATGTATCTTAGGGCGTCCACGGCAGCAAATCAAGAGCTATTATCCTTCGTGTACGTTTCCAAAATTAGTTCTTGCTTCCCTCTGACGATTTTTATTCAGTGGAGTACCGTATGTTATTAACTTACCTTTTAAATCTCTGGACTAGTGTAGCCTAGCACTGGTTTTCGACACCTTGCAAGGAATAATCCTGAAGTAGGTTTTATGCAGATCCCCCCCCTTCTCTCGCTATGTTTTATGCAGATCCCCCCCCTTCTCTCGCTATGTCTGTTTATCCGTCTATCAGTCTATCTATCCATCCATCTACCCGTCCATCTACCTGTTTTTAAATATATCTATCCGCCCAGTGTTGTATCAACTATTTGTTCTCATACATATATACAGACAAGTGGAAATACAAAACAAAGTTCAGTGCATTGCCCTCTCCATGCCAAGCTATCAGTAAAGAAAGAAACAGGAAGGAAGACAAAAGGAAGAAAGTAGAAAGAAATCGGGAGAAAGAAGGAAAAGTTTGGGTGAAAGACTGCTGGTTTAGTGACGGAGACGAAAAAGAATGAAGAGTTGTTATTCCACCTACAGTACCAGGATATCTTTTTCCAGTATATTCTTGCTATGGCAGATGATTATGTTTGGCTCAGGGCAGACTTTTGGATATTGATGAGATTAGAAACAACATCCATAAGTCTAATCCTTATCATGACGTCTCTTATACTCTTTCCATCACCAAACGATAACATGTGGCAGTGAAGAGGTTTTTGTATTATTTACGCACACACACACACACACACACACACACACACACACACACACACACACAGCATATTTTTGATTAGCAATATCCCTGTTTTCAGTTCCACATATAGCAACAGATGCCTGAAAAGAACGTATGGTATACCAGTACTAAAAGTCAAAGATAAACTGTGATGGTGAATGTAACCCCGTGAACATGAGTCACTGTTATAGATGTGGAGTAAACAATGTGGCTGGCGTGTGAATGTAACCCCGTGAAGAATTGTCAGTGCTATAGATGTGGTGTAAACAATTTGGCTGGCGTGTGAATGTAACCCCGTGAAGAATTGTCAGTGCTATACGTGTGGAGTAATTAATGTGGCTGGGGTGTAAATGTAACTCCGTGAAGAAGAGTCAGTGCTACAGATGTGGAGTAAACGATGTGGCTGGCGTGTGAATGTAAACCCCGTGAAGAAGAGTCAGTGCTATACGTGTGGAGTAATTAATGTGGCTGGCGTGGCACACCTGTGTTCACTTTTATGCCATGGACAAATACTTGGATATCGAGTATGGGGGTGCAATATCTCGTCTGTAACTGCGTATTTACCACTAGCCTAACGGGTAGGCAGTGTACTTGTCAGCGTCTTTTGGTCTTTGTTAATTTGAATAGATCTATCTTTTTTAATGTGTCCGTCTCTGGTTACAGGCTTCATAACCCGTTCCCAAGGCCCAGTAGTCCTCCTAAATATCATACACCACCATGACACCACTTCGGAGCTAACACCCACCGTCCATATTGAATACATGCTAGGGCTGTCTCATACAGGACTGGTGTACTGGTATTAGCGGGGGTATTTTTACGACATGTCGGCGGGTCTTCTGGTATTTCAGTAAAGTCTGCATTAATGAAATTCAAATCCTTAAAGTGTTCCCTGCCACAGCCGGGATTTGAACCTGGGCCCATTAGGGCTGCAGGCCACTACTTAAAGATACAATGAAGTTGGTGTGAGATAATTCCTAGTTAAGGCAGAGTTAGTGACGCACTATGGTGTGATTTACGAATTTAATTCTGTCAACCTTTCTTTATGCTGTGGATACACAAACCTTGTGTGTGTGTGTGTGTGTGTGTGTGTGTGTGTGTGTGTATCTTTTCAGCAGAATTTACAGTAAGATCGGTTACTGAAGCTTAATAATATGACAGGTCTAGCTTTCAATGACATCTCCACTTTAAAATGCTGTGGTTTGGTTTGAATGACCTGTTTCACTAGGAATAATATGCTTGACATAGAGTGGCAAGGTAATTTCAAAATATATGAGTTGCCTTGAAATGCCTGTCTATCTATCTATTGCTAGACGCCTTAATCCCATAAAGGGTGACCAACAGGCAGTTTACCTCCATGTCATCCTGTTCCTCGCCATTTCCCCGCCCTCCACCCACCTCTCCTCCCTCTCTCATACCTCTCCACTCCATCCCTCCACCTCATCCTTGGTCTCCCTTTCCCTCTATCCCCCTCCACCTCTCTGGAATACACTTTCCTTGTTAGTCTCTCACTCTCCATCCCCTCCACATGGCTAAATCTCCCCAACGAATTTCTCTCGTCACATCTAAAATAAAGTGACACCCAACACTGTACAGTTATTCAGCCAATTATATATATTATACATGTAACCTGCGAAAGACCACACACACACACACATACACACACACACACATAGGCCACCAGCCCACTCACCTAGTGACACACTTTTACGGCTTCTTTTCAACCTTTGATTTCAGTATACACTAAGATAAATAAACTCGATTTTGTTTGAAAAAAGTTAGAAGAATGCGTTCCACGGACATGGCGGCGTGTATGGTGGTTGTGGTGGGTGTGGTGATGGCGGCGGTGGTGGGGTCGTGGTGTGCCATGGCCAGCTGGAGTGGGGCCTTGAGGAGTGAGGCCCTGCTTCGACGCCAACAGGTTGGGTTTATGGCTCGTGTGCTGGGAAAGCACACGTGGGTTGACAGGTGCGGCATCCCCCCGCCTTTTTCCCCTTTCCTCCTACCCCAGCTGGCGGACCTTCTGGCCTGCCTGCTCAAAGCGGAGGGCAGGCACACAGCCGCCGTCCTCGCTCCCACACTCCTCATCCTCATCCCCCTTTTGATGGTGATGGTGGTTATCTGGAAGTTGTGGAGGTGGTGGCGGAGGTGGGAACACCTGGGCGATGGCCACACCTCACACGACCACCGGCAACAGGGCGATAGCCCAAGGGAGAAGGGGATGCAGGACCCGTCTTCTCACACACCCTCACACAGCGCCAGTGAGGAGATAAAGCGCTCTGGACCATCAACAAAGCCGCGCCACTCGTCATGGCCCAAGAAAAGAGCCGTCCATGCCAGCAAGGCTGCTGACACCAATGAGACCACCTCCCACCCAATATGGTGCTCGTCAAGTGCCACCTCCAACAGTAACCACACCCCCCCCACACTCGGAAAAGACTGCCTCTCTCTCCAAAGAGACCACCTCTCTCTCCAAGGATACCGCCTCTCTCTACAAGGAAGAAGTCCCCGAGCTGAAGGGGATGCTCTTTAATATGAGCGAGGCCACTTCCCACCTAATGGAAGCCTACTCAAGACTGAATGCCATCCCCGACTCGGGCCAGGACGGCGACCACCCGTACGAGGAGGCCATGGCCTACATAGCGGAGGCCATCTCGTACCCGAATGATACGGTCTTCTGCTTGGAGGACGCCATCAACTCCTACTCGAACAAGCTCAGCCCCAACTACACCTCGCGTGAGAGTAGTTCCCCCACATTTTGATGGGTTTCCCTAGATCTAATCTAGGCTAATTTAGGGCCCCCTAGATCTAATCTAGGCTAATTTAAGACTCCCCAGATCTGATCTAGACTAATTTAACCCGCCGAGTCCCGACCGTTTTTTTACCCAGCCTACTCCCAGATCCCGAACGATTTTCGACTTTTTGTTTTTTGGCTAAAACCTTCGCTTTCGGTGAGAAACATCGAAAATTCATAGTGAAATCGCGATCCTGAAGTAAAAAAATGTTGATACAGGTGTCACTCAACCTTACGTTTTCCTTCTTTTTCAGGGTACCTGGCTAAGAAAACGAACTATGGAAGGGTTGACTAATTCGTCACTTTAAATTACGTATTTATTTCATTTATTTGGTACGAATTTATGTGTAGCAAAAGTCTATAATGGTTTTCACACAATAATATAGGCATTTATAAGCATTGTTCACTTACCCAAAGCCCCAGTATATGGCACCTTCCTTTATGACATTACCACCTCATCACTTCTGTTTGTTTCTACCTCTAGCTTCTTTGTATCTTTGTCCTCCACCTTAGGAAACACTTTCACCGTGAATTTCGTCATTAGAGAGACTGTGGGGCAACATACCTTTACTGGCTAGGTTGCTGCTAACAGGTGAATTGCCCAGTGTGGGGGGAAGGGGGGGTTAGGATGGGCCAGGCAGTATCCCCGCTTGACAGCAGGTAGAGGAAGGTCTCCCACATATGCCTACCAAAAATCACCCGCGAATGTTGAAAAATGTGCACAGAATGGGCCTTGCAATTGCGTGACGTACCATGTACGTCACTGGGTCTGTCCGCAGAAAAAAGTAGCGACGTACACCATACGTCGATGGGACTCGGCGGGTTAAGACTCCTTAGATCTAATCTAGGCTAATTTAATACTCCCTAGATCTAATGTAGGCTAATTTAACACTCCCTAGATCTAATCTAGGCTAATTTAACACTCCCTAGATCTAATCTAGGTTAATTCAGAACTCCGTGGATCTAATCTAACACCTCTCTGGATGTGATCTGGGGCTCATTCTTCCTTTGTCTAACTTTCGGTGAAGGCAACATAATCTATATTACCATACACAGTCAATATGAACTACACATTCTGTTGAGTTCTTATTGATATTGTAGGCATTATTACAATAATAACATTATTATTGGGGGGGGGGAGATCTAGAAGGCTGGCATTCAAAGACCGTTCGGGATAGAGACTCGAACTTTTCAGGAATGCTGTATCATGGTTGCTGTTTTTTTTGGCCGATTATTTTTTTTTCCTAGCACCAGCGCTGCAGTAGCGCCTTCTGTGTTTTTGTCCTTCCGGTTTTGCTCTCGTGTGCAGCAATCTCTACTGAATGGATTGCTTTGCAAATATTGCAGTATGCACTCTTCAACATATACTAGTGAAACCTGGGTATTGATAATGAGATATTTTCTGAGATATTGAGGAAAATCAAAATGGCCGCCTCATGCCTCAAAGTGCTAAATTGGAAGGAATTTGACCGATTTTATTTAAACTCGGTGGAATGGAGTGAGTCATGAGTGAACATGATTTGCATTGTAGGAATGACCTTGACCCTGATCTCAAGAACATAGGTCAAAATTCGTGAAAAATTTTGAGTCCTACCAAAATTTCCTTAATATTAGGTCAACAGTGACAACAAAAGTGTTTTCATCTGGAATGTGGAGTTCTTTGAATATTGCTTCAGCAGTTCCAGAACTCTAGTTTGTGTGTTATTTTTCCAACTACTATAGTCTGTCTAATCTCACCTGGCAAAGATCCTTACCTCTTTCGTCTCAGTTAATGCCCAAACGTTGCCAGATTGGACGATTTTGACTAGTAACCAAGGATTCATCTCATACCTAAGACAATCAAATTTCACGCAACTATAGCCATATATTCTAGTGATATCATTGATCCAGTCCTGCCAGGTGAAAATAAACAAACTATGTATTTTTTTGCATTGAAGAAGGAACAAAAAGCAGAGAGGTGGCCTGCAGTTCTAGCGGACCCAGGTTCAAATCCCCGCTGGGGCAGGGAACAGTTTAAGGATTTGAATTTCATTAATTCAAGCTTTACTGATTTACCAGTAATCCCGCCGACATGTCGTAAAAATACCCGCTAATACCAATACACCAGTCCTGTGTGAGACAGCCCTAGCATGTGTTCAGTATGGACGGTGGGTGATAGTGCCGAAGTAGTGACATGTAGAGGTGTATGGTATGTAGAAGGACTGCTGGGCCTTGATAGCAGGCTGTGAAGCCTATGCCCAGAGTCGGACACATAAAAAAATGCATGCATCCATCCATATATACAGTACATACATTTATATATACATACATACCAACCATCCTACGTGCATAAATTATCATGTTGACATATTAAGGTTGACTTGGGTTTGCGTGCGATTAGGGTTGACAAGATTATTTTTGGTGAGGCTTGGGTATGTTACTTTAGGCTTCTCTGTGGTTACATTTAACTCTGGGTGAGGCTTGGTTTTCTTCTCTGAGTCTAATCTTGTGGTCGGTCAGGTTAATACTTATAAGGTTACGAGTAGCGTTTGGCTTTGGTGAGGTGAGGTTTGGTTGGTTAAGATTAGGTTAGATTTGGTGTGGTATGTTGAGGTTTGGTTTGGTTTGGTATTGTTTGATGGGGTTAGATGAGGGAAGGTAAGATTAGGCTTGGTTTGATTAGGATACGGTAAGTTAGGTTTGGTTTGGTTTGTTTAGGTTTGATTATTGGTTTTGTTGTTAGGTGAGACTGGGTTTGGTCTGGTTACGTTAGGTGAGATTAAGTTTGGTTTGGTTAAGTGTAGTCGGGTTTGGTTTGGTTTGGTTTGGTTATGAAAGGTTAGGTTTGACTTGATTTGATTAGGTTATTTTAGGTTAGGGTAGGTTAGGTTTGATGAGATTAGATGGGGTTAGGTAAGGTTGGGGTATTTTAGGTTTGGTTTGGTTAAGAATGGGTAGGTTAGGAAAGATAAGGTTAAGTACTTGATTTGATTAGTGTCAGGGGGAAAATGTAATATTGGATAGCAGGGTATACAATGTATAGCTATGTGTGCTAGGAATGACTATCGAGTCATTTATTACGAGAGAATAGACTCGTGCAATCAAGTAGCAATTTCACTTTTATGCTGGCTTACTTCGCCAATTCTCTAGAGTCGAGAATTTATAGACTTTCTCAACAGTACACAGCAGAGACTAAATGCTCAAGTAGGTGTATTACAGTACTGTTGGCCTCTGAGAAAGTTAGTTTCTCCCCTTAACATTAAAAAAAATAATAATAATAATCAGGATCTTGGCTAAGCAAAACTCCTAGCTAGCACAATGGATTTAAGGATTAATACCAAAAGCTGGCTTAAATACCAGTCGTGATTAATATAAAGAGTTGTGCTAACATGGAGTAGCAAAAGTGTAACAAATATGTGGGGAAATCAAACACGACTGTTACATTTAACAAAGCTCAAGAAAACGAACTGTAAATTTATTGAATACAAGAAAATAAATTTACTTTACATGAATTAATTCAGATCATTGAAAGGGAAATGCACTCACTCAAACACTCAGACAAATAGCTAAATAACCCCAAAACTTAAGCCTAGGAAAACAAAAGAAAATACTGATCAGTATAGGTGAGACCGCTGCTGTAGTCGATCACCGAGCTGGTGGGAGCTTCGGAAATACACGCCAATACAAGCTGAAACCTGAAATCGCTAAGAAAAGTGATCGCTCGAGCCTTTGTATGACACAACCAGACACTCTGTGACTAAGAAGCAGACTGACTCTGGTTTTGAGTGTCCGACGTGAGGAACGTGTAAAATGGGCGTGGCTAATTAACGGCCGGGAGGCAGAAGTGATAATTCAGAAATTA
>JAGKTI010031187.1:0-12201 GCA_018397915.1 Birgus latro
GTTCCGTTTCGTTTCGTTTTTGAAGGCTCCAACATGCTTGCATGCGTCGGCCTTGGTCACCTAATGGCGGCTCTCCACGCTGCTCGATCCCTGGCAGCCTCCCTGTTCAGTCCCTTAACCCGTTAGTCACACTTAATGACCTCATCCCATGTCTTTCTCGGTCTACCCCTCCCAATCCCTCCCCCAGTATTAACACCTCTCACCCTCTGTACCCAGTTATCGTCCCCCATCCTCTCCACATTTCCAAACCACCTCAGCCTACCTCTCCTCATCACAACACCAATACATTTCAGTCCCATCCTACCTCTCAACTCTCAATATATATACAGTTTATATATATATGGGAGGGCGGCACGACTCCAGGTGCCATTGTTCAAGAACTCGGCCTGCATCGGTCTACAGTGCATAAGTGGATCAATCGCTGGCAAGAACAGGGGTCAGTCAGCACAAAGCCTCGTAGTGGACGGCCAAAAGCAACAACTCCAGAGCAGGACGAGGCAATAGTGGAGAGAGCACAGGAGCGACCGTTAACACCTGTCGTGAACTATCCACGTGATTTGCACCTGGCCTGCAGTGTCCCCACTGTGCGTCGACGGCTCCACGCAGCTAATATCAAGTGTCATGTGCCTACCGTAAAAGAAGTGTTGACCCCTTACAACAAAGATGACCGAATGGGGTTTGCCCTACAGTACTCAACAGAAGAAGAGTTATTTTGGAAGAATGTAATATTTACAGATGAAAAGTGTTTTTCTTCTGTAAAGGCAGGGCCTGGGGTGTGCTGGAGGGTCACGAAAACGAGATACTTAGACAAACACATTTTCACCAAGGCAAAAAGTGGACGTGTATCTACGTCGCTGTGGGGTTGGATGTGGGCTTACGGACCCGGAGAACTGTTGGAAATTGATGGTAAGTTAACAAGTGAACAATATATAAGAATTCTTGAGGATGTTCTTCTGCCCACAGTGCGTGTGATGGCAATCCCAGCCCCTCACACATCCATATTGTGCATGACCACAGCCCCGTCCACATGAGCAGAATGGTAAGAGAGTGGATTGATGTTCATCCCGAATGTCACTTCATCGACTGGCCAGCCAAAGGATGTGATATGAACCCCATCGAAAACCTGTGGGCAATGATGGGAGTGGCAAGAGCGCACGAAAGCTGCCACTGTGCGTCACGCTGAGGACGTATGGGGAGGCATACGTCGACGTCCAAATATATGCACCAGTCTTGTGAGGTCAATGTCAAACAGACTTAATGAAGTGATTGATGCACAAGGAGGATGGTCGTCCTATTAAATCATCTAAAGTCTCTGAGTGATTTGGGCTACGGAGTTGATAAATGGAAAAGTGACAACCATGATTGGGATGATACTATTTGGCAATATTTTCGTTCTGGTTAATCGAATATAATAAGTAATATGCACTGCTTGTATAATCCAACAATGTTACCTCGTAATATATTATACTGTATGTAAATGTTATAGTTATAATGATTTTCACTGTTCATTTCTGTGAATTACTTTCTTCTTTGTTACTATTGTCTTATAAAAACAAACAGTATTTCATGACACTTTAATATATCATACAATAACCTCTCAACTTGGTAACATTATAGCCTTAAAACCTTTGACTATAGCACATACTGCAAACTTCACAAGTGACATATCGATCCCATAGTAGTATCTAATCATATCAGCCATTTGGTAACCACAGGCCTAATGGGTAAGGCGCAGACGTAAATTCCAAGACTGTGACACATTCTAGTTTGTGCTCGCTCGCTTCGGGTACTAAAAAATATTATGTCAAGGTGGCTTAAGATAAAGATATGTTCAGTTTAGCTTTGCAATTTTTATGGACAATATTCAAATATCATGAAAAAACAAAAATCTAGTAGTAAGTTTAAGAGTTATTACACGAGCGTCTTTCAGGCTCACCCGCAGACAGGAAGTGCAAAAAGCGTCACACACACACACACACACACACACACACACACACACACACACACACAAACATAGCGAGTGAGAACGAATAAGGTAGACACGAGTTCGCATGCCTGACACTTGGCCTGAAATGGCCCTAGACACACATGCCGAGAAAAATACTAATTTGAAGTCGCCTACTATCGGGCCGCCTTTTGCAAAAGACGCAGGTCAACCTACGGTAATTGCAGCCGAGATGCCTCGAATAAGTCGGAATCTTGCTCGAGACACCACTAATTTGTTTGTATTTTCAGCTGTGGAAGATCTATTTACGTAAACGAAGGTGATTTATAATAAGTTTTGTATAATAGTCTGGAAATAACAATGTATTATTGATAACAGCAAAACACACGAGATGCATTGTATTCCGATCGCCACGGGTTCGTACCCCTCCCTTGTTGCCTCCCTTTCCCTCTCAAGTTTCGTTGACTGACTCCACTTCCCACTACGCTCGTGCTAGATCATTGCGTCACCTATCGGCAGCCTGTAGAAACATATGCCTGACAGGGACTGTCAACGAACTTTTGATTGTGGGTGTACACCCGGCGGCAAAAGTCCTGTCGCCTCGCCCGCCTTACCGAGACCCGCGATATCCATAGACAAGCATATTAGCTGTAGACAACGTGCATATAATATTATCTGCCAACAGATGGCACACCGCAAGGTGTGTGGTGGTGAGGGTGGAGGGGGATGGGGGAGAGGAGGGGTTGGAGCTGTTGGGGGTCTGAAGGTGGGGGAAGGAGGGGACAATTTATTTAAATGTAATTTCCATATACTACCATCAGTTTCATAATTTTATAATGAACCGAAAATATAACTACGTGGTAATCTGTTACGTTTGTAACACGTGGAACACGGCATGATCAAGCCACCAGACATTTGAAAACATTTAATGGCAATTTTCGAATGAACCCACAAAATACCGTAAATTAAACATCTCTCTCTCTCTCTCTCTCTCTCTCTCTAACGTAATAAACTGATGATAAAGTGCTCCTATGGGTTTACTCTACCATGTAATTTCTGATAGTGCATCAATCAACAAGTGATTTGCTGATATGGTCGCCTTAGATGCAAGAAACAANCTCTCTCTCTCTCTCTCTCTCTCTCTCTCTCTCTCTCTCTCTCTCTCTCTCTCGTAATAAACTGATGATAAAGTGCTCCTATGGGTTTACTCTACCATGTAATTTCTGATAGTGCATCAATCAACAAGTGATTTGCTGATATGGTCGTCTTAGATGCAAGAAACACCCATTAAATCAGTGGTTCGATTAAACAATCATGGTGAAGTGGCTTGTTGAGGGTTTTGGATATAGGCCTAATCAACGGTCAGAAAGGTGATGTCGTGGTGAACTTCTTCCACACAGACAGTTATATCCCAGCACCCTAACAAGTAAGACATGTTATATAAACGCTGTAATGCTTCTGTAGATGCAAACTATACTTCTTACATTCTTTATGTAACTCCGAACAACTGTATTGTCACATGTTATATTGATGTAGTTTATATTTATTCATGTAATAGCTGCAGGCGAGCGTAGCCTGGTGGTTTGGTTGTTTGTCTGGTGATCAGGGCGTCACACCTTCGCGTCCCGCTGATACTACCTTGCAGGTGAGGTGGTGCTCATCCTCTCTTACTCTAGCCGTTCTATATGGTCTCTTGAAAACTACAGCGGTGGATTAGTTTTCATGTCAGCTAAAAATATCGAAAAAAAATTTTTACACTTTTCATAAGTATACGTATCTAGGGAGTAATTAAGAGGTAGAATTTTTTTTTTCTTTCTGTGAAGGGCACATGCCCATAAAAATATTAATGCTATTTGTGATTACTTGCCCATAGGCATGGCTACAGTTAGAGCGAACTCTGTGGAGGTCATCTCTGAACGGGGGCGAATCATTGGACTGTGGGAAAGTGGTATGCCCACGCTAGATATTGGCGCTACTACCGTACTGGTGTATCACAAAGGACCGTTCAAAGGTGGATTAAACGGTTCCGGGAGGAGGGATCACTGAAAACTGAACAAAGGAGCGGAAGGCCACAGATTTCTGCACCTGACGATGATGCCTGTTTCCTCACCGCAGTCGAAAACCAGCCATTAACATCGGCAGTTCACCACACCCGTAACCTTAAGCTTCCTTGCCATCCTAACACAGCAAGGCGGCGGATCCACGAGGCAAATATTCATTGCCGTATCCCCGACATTAAAGAATTATTAACACAACAACAAAAGGGATGTCGCTTTGCATCTGTGCTTGAGAATCTATGCATGGATCACTGCTTTTGGAAAAATATCATCTTCACTGATGAAAAGTATTTAACGTCAGTGGAAGCACGAACACTGCACTGCTGGAGGAGGGAGAATACCAGGCATCAACAAGTTAATATTAAGGATAGAGCCAAGAGTGGACGAGTGGGTGTTAATTTCTGGGGTTGGATGTGGGCTGAGGGTCCAGGGGAGTTAATAAAATTGTCAGGAAGATTCACAGGCAATGATTATGTAAAAGTGTTGGAGGATGTTCTCGTGCCTACAGTGAGACGTATGGGTATTCCCCACCCGCACCCTATCGTTCTAGTGCACGATAAGAGCCTCATCCATACCAGCAGTGTGGTTAGGGAATGGTTGGAACAGCATCCAGAAATAGAAGTAACAAACTGGCCAGCAAATCAATGGTCAATTGTTGTTCGTGACTGGGATGTGGGCGAACAACGAAACAGCCAAATCAATAAAGCGTCGCCCTAATATATGCAGGTATCTTGTTCAGAGTATGCCTAACCGTCTACGTGAGGTGTTCGATGCTCATCCTACTAAGTTGTATGCAATACCCTGTATATGACGATTTGTTTACATTATATGCTGGTATAATAAATCAATATTTACTGTGGTGGCTGGTCATCCTACTGAGGAGTGTTATGACTGTCATATTACATTACATACTGGTATAATAAATCAGTATTATCTGTGGTGGCTGGTCCTCGTACCAACGAGTGTGTAGTACCCTATACATTACTGTTTATTTAAATTATACACTGGTGTAATGAATCAATCATTTCTCTTTTCACTGGTTTACTTACTCATCAGTAGGGAATATAACCACAATTTGCCGTGATTGGTTATACTGTATTCTTCTCCAAATGTTATGCCTGTCCTGGGATTTGCATATACATTTATATAAACGTAAATAAATGTACAGAGATATAATATTGTTTATTATCAAGGTCATTATTACTACTTGCATGAATGACATTATCATCTTTAACGAATATGATAATTATTAAGGTAATTAAAATTAATATAACTAAAACACATCGATATGAATGTGCAACCAACCCATACATTAGTATGAAGCTGACAACAGAATCGTATTAGCATCACCGACATTTAATTACGTGAATGCAGACATTACATCCAGGGTTGCTCCCACCTGTGTTAAATGATGGGCACCTATTCACAAAAAAAAATAAAATTTATTTGATAAAGATCAAACTTCACAAAATTCCACTCATTCCTCACTCCCCCTATATCCCCCCCAACAGCTCCATCCCCTCCTCTCCCCCAGCCCATTCTACTCTCACCACCACACATCTCACAGACTCACAGTGTGCCATCTGTTGGCCGAAATATGCACGTTGTCTACAGCTAACATTCTCGAGTCTATGGATATCGAGGGTCTCGGTGAGACGGGCGAGGCGACAGGACTTTTGCCGCCCGGTGTACTGTCAGGGTCAAATGTAGGCCTAATATTCTACTACAAATGCTTTATACAAGGCATGTTTTCTTCCACAATGGAACACATCACACAGCCATCTATGGGCAGAAAACCGTACCATTTCCTCTCACCTAAAGAATAGCAGCCAGGAGAGGAATGAGAGAACTTTTCTATTTTTCGAAAGAGAACACACCAAACCTCTCTCAGCTTCAGATTAGCCCATAGAGAGATGTGAGAAGTAAAAGGGATTTGATAATAGGCTTACATACGTCCGCAGTTGTACGTACCTAAAATGCCAAGGCGGTATTGCACCACCACCAGCACCACATCGTGATCCAAAAGGATGTGTGGAAGGAACCGACTGGCGCCACCAGCGAAAAAAGCACCTCCGTGGAACCACACCATTACCGGTAGATTCTGAGAGTCGTTCCTTGTCTGTATCAGGAACACTTCATTAGTACCAGGACGCAGGTAACATGGTGTAATGATACCATGCATTACTACTATTAGTGTTTTTTTTTCAAACGACTTTATCCTGATTAGGTGTTTTCTGAACTGAAAAGGCTAGACTTTGCAAGTCCATACATATTAGGATTAAATACAGTGCTTGAAGAGAATACAGTGTGGCAAGAGTAAATGTGAAATACATCTTTTGTGATATATTTCCAGTGCTGAATAAAGTCGCCTGGAATTAGCCAAAATCAAAACAGAATATCCTTTAGCAAGAATGTTCTTATGAAAGCAGTCATAGTCTCGTCCCTCTGTAAACCGCTGAATTCTAAAGTATATGTACTGTACAAGTATATCGGATATCAGTTTATTGTGTATTGTTGCCAAATGATTCAGTGCTATTGTTAAAGAAGTTCCGTAATTTAATCTGACACTTGAACATCCAGTTTATCCATTTTACTACAACAAATGCGCCCCAGAAAGCCTTTTGAGCCTGTGGTAACCTCAACGAAAGAATTACTTCATAAAGTTGAATGTGTATCAAACCCAAGAGACAGTCAACAAGTTCGATATGGGAGACTAAATAGCACCTCGTCCTTAGAGAATTATTGTGCATAATATACCTAAGTATTCGCTTGTACGATATTTTTATCGCATTAACGCCGAAATAGATTCCATAAGTAACGCACAGGAGGATATTGGGCTGTAATGTACAGAATGAATTACTGTGGAGGAAGTAAAAGAAATCTCCATATTCACAGAACAAGCCCGACCGTTTTACCTTAGGTGTAAAGACATTGAGATAGAGACAGTCCTCACTGCCAAAGTAGTCCTTCTCCTCTGCTTTGCGGTTGGTGGCAAATGGTACCAAGCTAAGTTGTAAACAAGGCTCAGGCCTCACCGATCCGTCTCGCACGCCCGACCACTTCTCACCTGGTTGTGGGTCCTGGAACGGGTGGCTCATCACCATCATCATCATCAAACACCAGATTGCATGAAAGTCGATGACAACTGACAATGAGGTAAGAACGAGTCCCCTCATTACTAGTCAAATCAGCCCTTTAATTTCACTACACCTAGCCATCGATGGTTACAACAAATGTGGTATACAATAACTACACTAAAACTATGTAATACTATTAGCATTTAGTAACATTCGAACACTGTTCGAGAAAAGCTAAAGTGACATTCCAACATTCTGTCGTCTATCACTATATAAGATCAGCTATGGTGATATTCAAACTTTTTGAAGGCTGCATAACAAGAGGCTGACGCTGGAAGTCATATTCTAATACTTTTTAAAGGCGAATTAGGTGACATAATAACTCTCTTTGACAGGTGGTTCTAACAACACGCTAGCACTTTAAGAGGAAAGCTGAGCAACATTCTAACACTTTGACATGTTAAAGCTACATTGTAGAAACTGACGTCTTTGGGCTGTAAGTGACCTAACACGACGACGGGTGTACATGTACCCTGAAGCGCAGGGGTCCCACGGGAGGCTTAGCGAAGGGTATGCCGTAGTAGGAGTAGAATGTCCTGCCCTTACTCGCCTGCTCCACCACCCCAGACACATGCCCTTGTTTGGTCTTCAGTACGGGCGCCTGCCCAGTCCCTCCTACGGTCGACACCAAAACCAGAAGCACAACAAGAATACCAACCCTCATTGCTCCTCCTCTTTGATCAACCTGAAAAAGAATAATAATAATAATAATAATAATAATAATAGTAATAATAATAATCGGTGATGCACTGGGCCACTGTAACCTGGGCTGGAATTGCCATTTCTCTACCTTGATAACTGAAACTAAAATTGCCCATTCTTTGTCTTGAATCTTGGGTAACTAGAGATTTACATTCGATTATGCTGCAGATAACGGAAAAATGCTATACAATGGTGGTAGAGACAGATTACTGTTTTATTCTGCCGCTCAGCAACGATTCCGCAACCAACGAACGAAAATATCATCCAAATAGAGACCGACGATCTGTAGTTATATTGATTTGCTGTATATAACCGTTCCTGACCCTATAAGCAGGAAGAATTGTGCTGTTGTAATATGTGATTGTATTCAGGCTACAGGAAAAGGAAAATTCAGGAGGATAGGGGGTTGAAAACTGTAACTCCTGCAATTCTTGAATGGCCCTTGTGTAAATACATTAGTCTGGAGTTAGCCTGAAGAAAAAGCAAAGTACGTTCATAACTGCGACAGACTTTACACACACACACACACACACACACACACACACACACACACACACTATAAATCTGCATACATTACAACAAATCATGTTCTTAAAATTGTGAATTGAACTGAAACTGAACTGGAACTGATGGGGAAGGCAGGCGCACTGGAACTGAACTGATATTAATTAATGTTATGCTGGAATTTTGATGTGACCGGTGGATCAGTCCAATCTAATCTATATTCACCTTCCCTGATGTTCATAAAATATTCCTTATTATACTTTCTAATTTTTCCGAAACGTATTCTCTATTTGCATTTTTTAATTTGTGATTTCTAAATTATTTTGGAATATTCCTGCAACTTTTTGCGTTATGTTTTGGGTGCAAAAGCTGAGAGATGTGATGCTCTCATGGTATGGCTACTGTATGGTTTTGGCCTGTTAAGCTGTATCTGATGCTATCTTCTTTTCAAAAGGCATTTTTCTCCTTTACTCTTTGGTATGTATTGATACGGTAGTGAATTTGTTTCTGCATACTAAAAGGCTTATAAAAGCCCTGTTTCTCTTTCATGATAACCAAATTAACTGAACTGTAATTAAACAGCTCCATAGCCTCTTACACAGTAGCGTTGCGATATGGCATCACTCAGAATTATAGAACCTTATATTCTCTCACTTTATTCATGTGCTGACCCAAACCTGTCAAGTGGAAGTCAGTACCCACTGAAAGTGGATGTATTTATTTGTGTTGAGCTACAAAATAGCGAACTCGTAAGGGTTAGTATTTAATTAATCTGCAGTAATTCAACATGTTCATGTTACCACTGGTATGTGATATACGAATTTTTTATGTTTAGTTGTTGCTGTTGATCAGTCTGGGTGTGTTTGGTTGAGCAGACCTATCAATCACAGGCACGCAACTGCCTCTGCAGGGCCGTCTCGTGCAATGAACAGATGTTCCCTTGTGGTGTGGCGAGGCGTGGGGAAAAGTGTGGACACACACGTAATTTATCATTGCCTTTCGTTCTACAAGTTCACCACCCATCCTCCTCATGACTCCCCATGTATTCCTGTGGATCATCTTGTGCCGACAGTAGGTGTTGGCTATTGCCAACCCCTTACCAGCAAAGACGTACACCAAGGCACTACCATTCCCATCCACCTCAGCTGGCACACCCCACTGACCAATTACTCCATCCACTCGTACATTCCCAATTTTGCCATTCATGTCTCCGACCAAAAACACTCTCTCGCTCCTCTCAAACTTGTCCATACATGCTTCTACACTTGCCCAAAACTCGTCTTTCACTCTTGCCACTCTGTCCTCTGTCGGTGCATACGCACATACAATCGCCCAAGCTTGTATATACCTACTTTCATCCTCACCCATACAATCCTTGCACCCACTGTTCCATACTCTTTATATTCTCCTTCCACTTCTTGCCTATCATCAGACATATTACTTCTCTTGCCCTCTCATTCTCATTAACTCCCGTATATATTCCTAAACCTTATTCCCATTCTCTCACCCTTTCACTTTCCATTTAGTTTCAGTCACTTTACATACAACATCCACTCTTGCATCCTCAAGCACCTGAACAATCTCTCTTTCTTTCACTTCATCATTCACTCCTCTCACATTCCATGTCCGTTCCGTAGTCGTCAATGTATGGTCTGTCCTTGTCCCAGGCGCTTTATTCGCTTGTTTAGTTAGTTCTTTTTACTGGGTGGAGCACTAACTCACCACTAGCCCTTTTAGTCGCCTCATACAACAAGCAGGAATACTGATATATGTATGTATGTATGTATATATATTTAATGCATAGAAGAAGGAACCAAAGCTCGGAAGCCTGCAAGGTTATTGCCCCCAAGAAGAAACAAAAGAGAGAGAGACAGCAAATTTCAATATTTGTTCAAAGATTCATGGACACATTGAATTTAAAAGGTTGGGGGTCATAGGTAGTAGGAAATACAAACAGACATAAACAGCTCCAGAGATGACTTGTTTCATAAAGGAAGGACTGGGAGTGACGGTTAACTCTAACTTTACACAAGTGGACAACAAGTGGATGAGAGTTTGCTGCTGGACGGGTGCTACGCACCCGCCATTTTGGTGGAGTGATGTAAGCAGACAGTTCAGAGAAGCAGTGACAATAGAAGTACTAACAGAAATGAGATAAAAATCCAACAGTGCGGCATAGAGGCAGAGGTTGAAGGAAACCAGTAAGAGAAGGAGATGTAATGAGATGAAAAGCCATTGACTCCGCCTTGTTGAAGAGCAATATGTGGGGAGCCTCCCCACACATGAGAGGTGTACTCTACACAGGTGTGAATAAAACCCCTGTATAAAGAAATAACTATGCACGGGTAAAGAAGGCATGGAGTCACCTTAGTACACCTAATGTCTTGGAAGAAGGTTTTACATGAGATAATATGATCTTTGAACGATAAATCCTGAGAGAATGATACCTCAAGTACGTTCGAAGATGCTGCAGGATTGAGTTGGCAGCTGTTAAAAATACTCTTCCAGTAGATTCTGGCAAATCGAAAGATGAAAGAACTTTTTTGGTGCACTGAAAACAAAAATATTGCTTTAACGCCAGTAAGAGGTATGAGACAGGTCAGACACTGGATGTGCCATAGCCTTATCCCTTCTATGTTGAAGTAATTGCTGAGGTGGACGATGTGAGAAGGAAATGGAAAGGTGAAGGGTGAAGACATCACTCAGCTCTCTGAGGCAACTGACAGCAAATCCTTTTCTGTATCCTCCCACTTTCTCCATTCTCATTTCAAAGCCAAAGGTGGCTGTTGCGTATACAGTATGTACGCAACAATCTATGCTGCACTCGTGTTCCTGAACTTGATTCTTCTGAATTTTCTACTCTCTGGCTTCGGCTGTCCTGTCATTCTCTGACTAAATATATCTATACTGCTTACTTATCTCCTAATTCTACTGACTGTCAAAAATTCTTTGACTAACTTACTTCTACGATGGAACACATCCTATCCACTTCTCCTTTCTCTGAAATCTCCATTCTAGGAGATTTCAATGTTCACCACCACCTTCGGCTCTCCTCTCATTTCACTGATCCACTTGGTAAACAAGCCTACATGTTTTCTATCCTCAGTGACCAAGAACAGCTGGTACAGCACCCTTCCCGTATCCTTGACCGCCTCGGAGAGAGTTCCAACATACTTGACCTATTCCTATCAAGTAATCCTTCTGCTTACACTGTTAATCTTTTCTCTCCTTTGGGCTTCTCCGATCATAACCTTATTATCTTAACCTGTCCTATTGCTCCGGTACGGCCTGCAGACCCTTCAAGGAAACGTCGTCTGTGGCACTTTGGAGCTGCTGATTGGGAGGCCCTCAGGAAATACTTCTTTGATTTTCTTGGAATGATAATTGCTTCCATGGCCGGGAGCCATCTGAGTGTGCCTTGCGCATTACGGAGGTTATTCTCTCATGCATGGAAGCATACATTCCTTTCTCATATCCTCTGACTAATGCAAGAAAGCCTTGGTTTAATCACGCTTGTTCTAATGCTGTCCGCAACAAGGAGAGGGCCTATAAAAGGTACCGGAGCCAACTTACCTCTGAATCACATCTTTTTTTATATATCTGCCCGAATCGTGCTGAGCCTGTTCTTCGCTCTGCTAAAAATAATTTCATCTGTGCTAAATGATCTCAACTCGAATTCTTCTCGTTCCTTCTGGCACCTTGCCAGAAACCTCTCTAACAACTTTACCTCATCATCTCTCCCTCCTCTTTTCTACTCTGTTGGCTCTGTAGCTATTTCTACTACTGATAATGCAGTTCTCTTCGCTCAAACTTTCTCCTCCAATTCCACCTTAGACGATTCTGGTGGTGTTCCTCC
>JAGKTI010031188.1:0-12201 GCA_018397915.1 Birgus latro
TAGGAGTTACCTCCCGGTCTAGAATAGGGACCCGCTTTAGCCTGCGTATTTGAGGGCGAGAAACCGTCCCACAAATACGTAGCATAACACTGGTGGCTAGCGGTGGTTCTTGACCCGGACGGTAAAAAAGGACTGGAAAAGTTTTTGTGAAAATGGCAGCCAAAACACATGTACCCCTACCAAAATTTGACCCAGAACAATGCAATATCTTTACTTACTTGCAAATGGTCAAGCCATTGCTCGATATTGGTTTTGAAGAAGATAATCAGAAAATTGCGGTCACTCTACATTACTTGGGAAAGGCGGTAGCTAGCATAGCACCAAAGATAGTCGCAGACCTCACATGGGCTAGATTTACAGAAATTGTTGTAGACGCTATCACTCCGTCATTAGGGAAAGTTGTTGCAGTATCACAACTAAATGCCCTCAGATATGACGGGGACCTGGACAATACCCTGGTCCAAACTAGGCGACTCGTCACCGCCGCATACCCGGATGCTCAAGTGAATACCCGGGATGAACATATTTTTAATACTCTCCTTAGAGTCCTTCCGGGCATGGTCAAGGAACATTTCACCATCCATGACCCGACAGGAAATTTGGACCACGACATCCAACTCATACGCCGCCTACTCGCCGCCCGCCCCGACACGCAACAAATCGGGGTTGTGAGCCGGTTCCCGACGAAACCCCCACCCACGCGGCCCCAACCCTTTCCAGCCCCACCGCGAGATACCTCCGCCTCGGCTCTCCCCAGAGCCCACCCCACTAGGAGGCAGTCGCCTCAGGACGACAGTACAAACCTCATTACGATCAACCCGTGGGAGTTCACCGCCTGTAATAGCCGCTGCCCACTTCACGACATTCGTGAGCAGCTCAAGGTGGCGCGCAGAAAGAAAGCCGATCCACCGAGGCGCCGCCCGATGCTGGCAGTAGAGGAGGGCCCAGCGAACCCCCACCCCCTCTCGTCTAGGAACCTGACGCCGGCTGCGAGACTAAGGCCCCACTGGTGCTGGATTTTTAGGATTGCCCCTGCACCGCCCCACGGTGGCGGGGGCCACCTCTGCCAAATACCGACCCCCGTTTATGAAAAGATGAAATTGCAGGGGGTCGAGGCAAGACTCCTGGTGGACACAGGAGCCACCAGGTCTTGCCTATATACTCACTTTTACTCCCACCACCAGGAAAAATTTGGACCCCTTCTCCCCACTTCAACTCGTCTTATAGACGCGGGGGAAGGCTCCCTACCTATCCGTTGGGAAACACAAGCCCTACAAGCAACGACGCATCAACAAGCCTCCACTCGTCATCCCTTCGTCGTGTTCGATTCATCCTGCCGCACGTATGATGGTTACTTGGGGCTAGACCTACTGCAAAAGCTCCACACGCACATAGACTGCCACGGGAGATGACTGCAGTTTCGGCAGCCCCCCCGAGAACCTGCAAGCATATGTACGTGCGCAAGCCAGGACAGCACCCCTCCACCTTCTCCTAAGCCGGCCCCCGGCCCCACATTTCCCGCGACCGTCGCGTCCTCCCTCACCATTCCCCCTCACCATGAAGCGTGGTTAAAAATCAACAAGCCCACAGGGACCCATACCCTTTTCTCCCCCAGTGTCCCCACCGGGCCCCTCGCGGCCTGCCTAATGTCGCCAACCTTCCTTCCGCCCCACTTGAACGCCATTAAAGTGGCGAACCTGGCGGCTACACCCCTCACTCTGCCGAAGGGACTTTTGGTTGGCGACCTAGAACCGGCAGAGCTGTGCGACACCACACCCCTAGAGTCCTCTCTCTCCCCTTCCTCCGCTACCTGAACACCTATCGCCGCATCAGGCCGAGACGCTACACCACCTGCTCCTCGAGCACCAGGATCTCTTCTCCACCGGGCCCGCTGACTTGGGGCATACGACGTATTTAGCCCACAAAATCCACACCACTGGGCCTCCCATTTGACAACCCTCTCTCCGGAAGAACCCGCACCAACGGGCTGAGGAGGACCGGCAAGTTCAAGAAATGCTGGACGCCGGCATCATAACGCCCTCTACCAGCCCCTGGTCCTCCCCTGTTGTCTTGGTCCGGAAGAAAGACGGCACGCAACGCTTCTGCATCAACTACCGCCGGTTGAACGATGTCACTATGAAAGATGCCACCCCTCTTCCCCGAATAGATGACTCCCTAGACTCCCTACATGGCTCCACCTGGTTTTCTACGTTGGACCTCCAGTCAGGATACTGGCAGGTCCCCGTCCACCCCCAGGATCAAGAGAAAATGGCTTTCTCCACGAGCAACGGGAGACTATAACAATTTAACGTTCTCCCCTTTGGGCTCTGCAACGCCCCAGCCACCTTCTCCCGCCTCATGGAGTCCGTCCTTAGTGGTCTGACATGGGGAGTCTGCCTGGCGTACCTCGATGATGTAATCGTGTTTAGTAAAACGTGGGCTGATCACCTGTACCGCCTCCGGCAGGTATTCCAGCGGATACACCAGGCTGGGCTCAAACTCAAGCCTACTAAATGTGTTCTAGCCGCCCACTCGGTCCCCTTTCTAGGACACATTGTCTCAGAGAAAGGCATCTCTCCCGATCCTGAAAAGTTAAATGCCATCGCTAATCAACCACTTCCCCAAGACGTGCACCAAGTCCGTGCCTTCCTAGGCCTTGTGTCATACTATCGACAGTTCATAAAAGGGTTTGCCGACCTTGCGAAACCGCTCCACGACCTCACTAAAAAGGGTGAGCCCTTCGTCTGGAGCAACGACCGCGTCGCCGCATTCCACTCCCTGAAGGAAAAGCTTGTTTCCTCCCCCATCGTCGCCTTCCCCAACTATGACCTTCCGTTTAGATTGTATACCGACGTGTCCCTGGTGGCCATAGGCGCCGTCCTGGCCCAGGTCCAGGAAGGGCGCGAGCACATCATAGCTTGCACCAGCCGCACCTTAAACCCCGCCGAACGCAATTATGCAGCTAACAAACGCGAATGTTTGGGGGTCGTCTGGGCCCTTGATTACTTCAGGGCCTATCTATCGGGGACCATCGTCACCGTCATCACGGACCACCAGTCCCTCCAGTGGCTGCGGAAGTCAGCCACCCACAACGCCCAGCTCCCCCGCTGGCGCGAATCACTGGAAGAGTTTGATTATAAGATCGCGTACCATCCTGGGAAATTACACACCAACGCCGACGCCCTCTCCCGCCTGCCAGTACAATCACTCCTTCCTCAGTCTGATTTAATCCAACACTGGCAAGATCGAGATCGACCCCCCTGGATTCCCCAGCACCTTTTCAACAAACTCCACCTGCAAGGGGACCAACTCTTCACGCCTTCTGGTCACGTTGTCCTTGACTCGGACTCCGCCATGAGCCTCCTCACTCACCTCCACTCGGACAATGGTATCCACCTGGGTACAAAGAAGCTGACTCAGGTCTTCAATTACCTCTACTGGGCCCCCAACCCCCAGCACCCTATCCCAGTGTGTCACCCAGGCATGTCGAGCATGCTGCCTAGGGAAAGACATTACCCGCACAGCAGGTCCTACCGGCAAAATTACCGCCCACAAGCCCTGGCAGCTTTTATCCGTCGACGTTGTCGGGCCCCTGCCACCCAGATCCGGCTACCGTTACATCGTCACCTTCGTCGACGTGTACTCAAAGTTCCTTATTGCTTGCCCGGCCAAGGAACACACTGCCGTCTCCAAAGCCGACGCCCTCATGCGCCACGTCTTCCCCTACTTTGGCGTCCCCCAGGCCATTCACTCCGATAATGCCCCTGAATTTACAGGCCAAATCTGGAAAGAACTGTCCGTCCTATTTGGGTTTTCCATTTCGCACTCCTCCCCATACTGGCCCCAAGGAAACGGGGTATGTGAGAGGAGCCATTGAACCCTCTTAAACCAAATTAGAACCCGGATCCAGAGCACCCAGGATCAAGAATGGCCTGCCCACGTCAAAGTCATACAGTGGGGGATGAACACATGCCCCCGCGACGATGGCATCACCCCACACGAACGTGTATTCGGAGAGGCGCCCCTCCTGCTCCCTCTCCAACAACACCTACAACCCCCCGCCCTGTCCTCCCTCGCGGACACCTGAAGCGTCGCCTGCAACACCTGCACAGCCACCAAGACGCTCAGACAGATTCCTCCCCTACTAACCCTTACAAACCAGGTGACGAGGTCTTCGTGGCCTGCTTGCCCACCCCTAGTAAGGTCGCCCCTCGCTTTATGGGGCCGTATGTAGTCACGCAGGTCCCCAACCCCTTTCAAGTCGTCATTGACTACCACGCACTTACAGGAATCGCCACGTCCGCCCCTCCCGTGACTCCACCGGGCCTTCCGCACCCACCCCAACCACGAGTGCCGGTCCCACGCCGACCGCTCCCCAGGAAGAGCCCTTTGTTTATTATTCCTCTCCCTCCCCTTCCACCCCGGCTTCCACCGCCACACCACCCACTCCACGTGCTCACCGCACACCGGCCGGAAATGCCACGCCAGCCTCTCCGCGCTCCTCACCCAGCCCAACCCCCACCCCGTCGACCTCGCCAACCAACCATTCCCCGCTACCTCACACTCCGCCCGCCCCCACGCCGCCTTCCCTTTCCTCATCGCCGCCCACTCCACACCTAACCACGACCACAACCCGTTCCGGGTGCATTTCACGCTCACCCATGCGCTACACCTCAACCCCTACGCCCACCCATTCGCCCAGTAGCGATCAACCGCCCACCCCCCCCCCCAATACCGCCCCAATATCCCTCCTTTCTCCACACCTCATGTGGAAAAACCCACCCCACTCCATTCCCAGGGGAACACCACACCCACACTCCACCAGCAATATAAGCCACACCAGGCTGCCTCTGGCCAGCATTCGCTTCCAGGACACCACTGCCACCACCACCATGCGTGTCACCAGAGTCACCTGGATTCCCACCGTCGGATGGAATCTACGTGTGAGGAGCACGCGCCACCTACTATCCCTCCAGCAGGCGAACCACCCTTCCACCCTACGGGTTGCCTACATGCCCCAACTCACCGCCAACGTAGCCTCCGACCACTGGACGTCCTTCCTCAGCCACCTCAACCCCATCCACAGGACGGCCAACACTCACCTGTACCACCTCCAGTCACGAGGTCGTGACTTCAACACAGAAGAGGGTGGTGAAATACAGGAGTTAGGGGGTTGGAGCCACCAACCACACAGCGAGTGGAGCAAACGACACCAGCTCCCCCGACCCCCCCCAGATCACCGGGAGATTACCGCCAGCCCAGCGCGGCTGGGAACAGGAACAACCTACCTGTTCAACTTCCTGGCACCCCTCTTGTGCTCAGGTGAGGGCCCGGAAAGGTAGCAGTCGCCGGCACCTTGTCTCCAGCCGGAGCACAGCTCTGCAGGTAAGGGGTGGAGTTTACAACTCCACACAGCGCCGCGGTACGGTACTGACGGTACTGACAATTGTCGTACCGGGTACGGGGCAGAATTGGCCATTGTCCGTTCCGTTCCCCAGCTGTCTCCCTGCCACAGGGCTGCGACACGGACGCGTGTTGGCCAGTCTCCTGTAGGCGTTCCCCCAAGAGCGGCACCGCGGTACCGGCCACGAGCCGTACCGGGCATGAGGCAGGATTGGCCATAGTCCGTCCCTCAGCTGCTAGTGACCAAAGCTCATTGATACAGGCCATAGCTGTCTCAGAGCTACGCCACAAGCCACACCCAGCCTAACACAGTGCAGGCCACAAGCCGCCAGGGAAATAGGCCCAACACAGTGCAGGCCACAAGCCGCCAGGAAAATAGACCCAACACAGTGCAGGCCACAAGCCGCCAGGAAACCAGGTCTAACACAGAGCAGGCCACGAGCCGCCAGGGAAGTAGACCCGACAGTGCAGGCCACAAGCTGCCAGGAAACCAGGTCTAACACAGTGCAGGCCACAAGCCGCCAGGAAAGTAGACCCAACACTGTGCAGGCCACAAGCCGCCAGGAAACCATCTCTCCCTGTGCCCTCTCAGCGTCAGCCACGAGCCATGCCAGACCCAACACCGTGCAGGCCACAAGCCGCCAGGAGATCAGGTCTAACACAGTGCAGGCCACAAGCCACCAGGAGATGAGGTCTAATACAGTGCAGGCCACAAGCCACCAGGAAACTATCTCTCCCTGTGCCCTCTCGGCATTGGCCACGAGTCACGCCAGGCCAAATACAGTGCAGGCCACAAGCCACCAGGAAACCAGACCTAGTGCAGTGCAGGCCACAAGCCGCCAGGCAACTATCCCTACGGTCACGCAGGCATTGGCCACGAGTCACGCTTGGCCCAGTACAAAGCAGGCCACAAGCCACCAGGAAACCATCCTCCCCGTAGCACATCAGGCGTTGGCCACGAGTCACGTCGGGTCGGGAGCAGAGCTGGCCATAGTCCGTTCCTCTCCTACGGGAGCACCAGCAGTCGGGGAAGGCCCTACACCCGAGACGTGGCAGAGTCTCACCCAGGACCTTGGTTCCCTACAACTCCACCAGGGTGACCAGCTGCCAGACCAGAGCCCCCGCAGCCGCCGCTGGGCCCCATCCACCACTCCCCCGGGCCGAGCTTCCCATGAGGCGTCCCTGACAGCGACGCCGCCCTCGAGCCGTTGCCGCAGCCCAGCCACCCCGGGTTCCAGTCCCCTGGGTCCCCTGGCGCTCCAGGAGTTGCCCCGCACACCAGGGCGCGACCTACCGGTGGGCGAGGTCTCCCAACGACACTCCCAGATCCGACGTCAGGCCTGGCTCCTAGCCCTCTTTGGGCCGAGCCCTTAGCCCCACAGCCACGTGTGGGACCCTGCCCAGGAGCACGCCACTTCGCCCCCGTTTCCCTCCTGACGGAGGAATCGCCCTGGGCCCATCAGTGTCACCCAAGTGAGTGGACTATCTATATATATGTGTGTGTACCCTTAAGCTCAATTCTAGTGTGCATCTACAGGTATCTTATGAGTGATTCCCTACAGTGTATCCTCAAGTAAAGTGACCAGGAACCCCGAATAAGATTGGACTTGCCAATAGATAGAACGTGGCCAGACCTATAATGAAAAGTAGAGTCCTGCCGCCCTAGACAGCCTCAGTGATAACCTAGACATGCCCCTTTTGTGTCTTTGTGCCTTGCGCTGGTGTTTACGTTCCCCCTCCTCTGTGTTCAGTTAAACTTGCATCAGCCCCTTGTCTCAGCCGCGTGGCTAACCCGGGCATACTAAATACCACAGTTCCCCCCTTGTTAAATACCTTAACGGGCAACCCTACCTGTGACAGACTTCCGGCTGCCAGTTACCTGAAGTACAGGTGTAACGTAAGGTATACATGTATACAGTGCCGTCCAGTGCTATACGGGTTTTAGAGATTGTGTCTAAACCATTCCTGTGTCCGAAGATATAAATGTGTTGTATGTAACACGAGTGTCGGGTGAATAGTACCATACTTGAACAAGAAGGTAAAGTGACAGATAGCAATTGTGTACAGTGTTCACTTGCCCCCACGGCCAATCCTTTGTAATATCTGTGATGTATTATTGTTCTGTGTCTTATGTCTAGAATACATGTGTGATATCCACTGCCTTGTTTTTGTGTCCAGCCCTGCTTTTGGAGTTACCTCCCGGTCTAGAATAGGGACCCGCTTTAGCCTGGGTATTTGAATTTGAGGGCGAGAAACCGTCCCACAAATACGTAGCATAACAAATATGTTGCTTTTTAGACAGTGTTTGCTGGAAAATGTTCTAGCACATTTAACAGTAGGAACAGTTACAGTCTGGTACTAATGTGAGTACAACAGACCATTGTTTTATGATGAACTGGTACGGTATACGATTAATTGCTTATACAGATTCTAGACTCCCCCTCTCCCCCCCCTCCTTGTTATACAGTGGAATCTTGCTATATTGAATTGATTTGGGGAAAGCCTGGTTTGATAAATCTGAATTTCGATAAATTTGAGTGTCCCCCTCTCTCCCCTGAGGTGGCAATTCAAGCACATTTTTGAAAATAAATGAGTACAAGGTATTTTGTTACTAAAAATGAAAGCAATACCCATTTTACACTGACCTGGCTCACAATTTCACTCTTTTGCAGATTATTTTGCTTCCTTGTCATAGCACTTCTTCATGACTACAGTATTATTTCTATTGTATAATCTGTTAATACAACTCAGCAGTTGTGTTGGGAAGAGGTCAATTTTAGTCCAGGTTAGAGTAAAAAGTGTAGGAAACATGTATAGGCTATTGTACACTGTACCTGTATAGATGGCTGTACACTACATCTCCACTTATCTTGTACGTTTTACACTGAGTGAAATGGCCCTCATCACTCTTGGCAAAGATGACTTCTGATGGCTCTGGTGTCACCTCTGGTATAGAGAGTCCTGAAGTGTTGGGGGCTGGGGTCCAGGAGGCTGTGCTAATGGATCCTGAGACTGTATGGATGCTGGTCGAGGATGCTGATGCTACAGGCAGGGTAGAGGTCTTTGACTGTGCAGAGGCACTTGGCAGCAGGAGAGGGCACAGGCTTGAAAGATTGAGAGATCTTGGGCTGGATCTTCCGTGGCTGCTGCTGCTGTATTAACTCTAGCCTGATGAACTGCTTGACCTCGAAATGTTGAGCAAGAGGTCCTCCAACTCTGTGATAGGATTGTTTTTGTAGCATTAATACCTGAAGCTGGAGACTGTCCATTTGCCTGTTCCTCCTCTTCCACCTTTGATGTTTTAGATCTGCCAGAGTATCCTTCATCTGGTGACAGTTGCCAGGCACACCAGCATTCTCATCCAGCCACTCTTGCATTCCCTCAGCAATCCCATTGGATGCCATCACAGCTAAGGGCAGGGAAGAGTGTGGAAGTTTGATTCCTGAATGTATGCCACATTTGAGTCTCCACCCAGCTAACAGGAGCCATAGTAGGCTGCACATCATCCCATTATTTAATTAAATGGTTTCCTGGAACATAAGGAAGCAGTAGGTTTGTCACCTAGTTTTGAGCCACATGAAGTGGAAAGAATAATAAAAAGTGACAGAGAGGATGGGAAATATAGGAAGAGAAGAGGGCAGACAAAAAAGAATGATACAAATGAAGGAAGAAGGTAGAACTACATCAAGTGAGTGGATGGTGTTTGCCAGCACCTATCACTTCTGTATGTAAAGTAAAGCTGGATGACAGGATATCCTCAGAAGAACAAAGAAACTGGATGGGACCAGAAAATAATATAAAATATAAAAATGGAAGTAGAAAGGAGACTGAGGTGGTTTGATCATACTTAGAGGATAGACCAGGGAAATTGGGCGGGAATTTATAGAATTATAGAAATACTGCACCAGGCTGTCAATGGAGTGATAGACTTTCGAGTTTTTGTGTGCTGACCTCTGATCCAGGGATTTCTGGAGATCTAATGCAGAAAGGAGCAAGGTAGAGGAGTGCTATCAGGTGAACCTGTCTGACCCATGCTACATGGAAGACAGGCATAAAAGCAACAGTGATGAAAACCATTTAGTACATTATATGGTTATGTGGAGGCTTTTGAGCTAATATTTTCACACCTCTGTGGCACATCCATCTACACCATTCACAGACCTATTCAACTTTAATTTGTACATTACATCTTTTACACAGCATCTTCCAACAACACCCATTGCTACATTGCAGCATCTTTATATAACTACACCTTTGCCATTCTCACCTGTAGAGGGCATTTGCAGTAATATCAGGTTTTATCTACCAACTGTATTTTCAGGCAGGAATAATCTGATGCAAGAAATGGCAGTTATGAATAACTGGGAAGTATTGTAATGTGCCTTTTTTTTTTTTTTTTTAGGTTGTATAAATTTGCAGAACAAAAAAAAGAACAAAAGCTGGTGAAAATAACAAGTTCTTCAGTTCCTGCCAACATTCTTCAGTCAGGGTACTCAGCAGTCCTGCATGACATTAAGGTTGATGGTGGGTATGGCCCTGATGATGAAATCTACAATACAAATCCTGATATTCGACAAAAGGTATCAGATGGAGATTTTATTGATATTACTGTACTTTATTCTTCAATATAATGTACAGTAATCCCTCTCCCACCACAGTACTAATGTATGCACAATTTACTATCTGTACCATTAGATAGATAGATAGACCATTTGCTCTCCTTCCTCCTGTCCTTCCTTCCTCTTCTGTCTTTCTTTACTTCATTTTCTCCTCATCCTTCTGCCTACGGGTGTCTTTACACTCCCTTTATTGTCTTTTTTTCCTTCATTCTTTCCTGTTCCTTCTGCCTGTGGGTGACTCTACACTGAGACAAGCCGAATGGTTTCCTGTACACCAGGAAACCATTTACTACGCTGGGTGGTAACCATATAACCAAATTATGGCTCCTGGTGGTTTAGTGGATAATTGCGGGGCTCCAGTCGGATTGAGCCGGTGAATGTTTATATTCAAGGGATGGTTGGGGTTATTGCGCACATAATGCCACACAGGGATGAGTAAGGCCGGTCACTCTCATCTTAAATGTCAAGACTAATTTGCCTAGCCCTGGGCCTCTATGCACCTCATGGGCAACGTAGGTTTGGATGATGGTTGGATGGACCATTTCTCCAAAGTTAGTATAAATTTTGTGTCCATATAATATCAGTTTGACTAGACATCAGCTCAAGTGCTTGAGTTAAATTCTTTCCTACTTTTACTGTAAATACAAATGGTGCAGCTTTGTTATATTGTAGGTAACCAATAATTTATTTTATTTTTATTATTATTATTATTAGTAGTAGTAGTAGTATTGTTTCCTGTACACCAGGAAACCATTTACTACGCTGGGTGGTAAGCATATAACCAAATTGTGGTGCCTGGTGGTTTAGTGGGCAATTGTGGCGCTCCAATTGGATTGAGCCTGTGTAGGTTTGTATCCAAGGGATGGTTGGGGTTTATTGCTCATGCAATGCCACTCAGGGATGAGTGAGGCTGGTCACTCTTATCTTAAATGTCAGGACCAACTTGCCTAGCCCTGGGTTCCTATGCTTATCATCGGGCGACATAGGATTGGATGATGGATGGATTATTATTATTATTATTACAGTAAGACCTCACTATAACGGACTAATTGGGGCTCAGGCCAGTCCGAAACATGCGATTTTCCGATAAAAGCGACATCCGGACTTACCCCTGCTAATCCGGACTTTTTCCGATATATCAGACATTAGTCCAGATTGCATCAGTGGTTTTCACCACCATTACAGTATTGTACTGTGTTATACCTTCACTACATTAATCAAATGGTATAATAATACTGTACTGTGCACTGAAAAATATGTCTTTTACTTGTCTTATTGTGGTGAACATAGCTGAAGTTGTCAGGCAGTCCGGACTGCTTTCTGGCTATATCGGACTTTTTCCAATATATAGGAGTTTTGTCCGGTAGCTCCTCGAGTCCGATAAAAGCGAATTCCGGTTTACTGAAGTCCGTTATATCGAGGTTTTACTGTATTATTATTATGATTATTATTATGAAGGAGTGTTAGTGCCAACGTTAACATGTGGATGTGAGACTATGGTGTGGCATGAAATTGAGAAGTCAAGAGTGAGAGCATTGGAAATGGGACTGCAGAGGAATGTATGTGGAGTACAGAGAGTGGATAGGATACAATATAATGGGATTCATGAAAGATGTGAAATGAGAAAGGCTGTGGACACCAGAGTCGAAGAGAGTGTACTGAGATGGTATGGTCATGTGGAGAGAATGGGTAACAGTAGAGTGGTGAAGGAGTTATATCTGAGCGAATTTGAAGGAGGGAGGAGGCGAGGTAGGCCAAAGAGAAGGTGGAGGGATATGATGGATGTGTGTGTGAGGGAGAGAGGTTTGGAAGTCCGTGAGGCTAGGGGACTGAGAAGAGATCAAGCTGACTAGATGAATATTGTGAGGAGAAGCGCATGATTAGGGATTTGGCATCCCATTTTAACGTGACAGCGTCCGGATTGACTCTATCAGATACGTTTATGTGAACATACAGAATATGGCGAATGTTTTTGGCGTATCCGATAGACCCAGGATTCCAGGGGCTTGAATTGTGAGTGAACGGAAGCATAGCTTATTGGATTGGGCAAATTTGGACTGTCTGGACATTGCTACTCCTCACCCTGCCCTTGGGTGGGAAAGGAGATCCGGATGATGATGATGATGATGATGATTATTATTGTTATTATTATTATTCACTCTCATCTTAAATGTCAGGA
>JAGKTI010031189.1:0-12201 GCA_018397915.1 Birgus latro
TCTTGGTATTAATTCTTAAATCCGTTGTGCCAACTAGGAGTTTGGCTCAGCTAAGATCCTGTTTATTATTATTTTTATTTTTTGAATGTTAAGGGGTGAACTAACTTTCTCAAAGACCAACAGTACAGTAATACAGCCTTTTTGAGCGTTTTGTCTCTCCTGTGTACTGTTGAGAAAGTCTATAAATTCTCGACTCTAGAGAATTGGCGAAGTAAGCCAGCATAAAAGTGATATCGTAACTTGATTTCACGTGTCGATTCTCTCGTGATAATCGACACGATAGTTATTCCTAGTGTCCATAGACACATTCTCATTTTCCCCCTGACACCACCTTCCCTGCTACCATCGCCTCCACCATTACTATCTCCCCCCCCCCCAATAGCACGAGGCCTGACTCCAGCTCAACAAACCATCCTGAGCTACCTTCCTATTCTCTCTGGACCTCCTGTCAGGAGCCCTCTCCTCCTACCTACTGTCCCCTTCCTTTCTCCCACGACATATGGGGGCATTAAAGATCACCAACTTGTCCACCACCCAACTCGCCCTCCCAAAGGAGGCCGAGCCTTGTGCAACACCCCCTCCCTCATCCCCCCTAACCCTTCCCCCACTGTTTGACCACCTCTCCTCACACCAGACCAAGACTCTCCAAAAACTATTCCTGGATTTTCAAGACCTATTCACGTCAGAACCCGCGGATATCGGCCACACCACTTACCTGCCACATGAAATTTACACCAATGGACCACCCATCCAACAAACATCTCGTCAAAAACAAACAAACCAATGTGCAGAAGAAGACCGGCAGGCTAGGAAATGCTCGATGCCGGCATTATATCACCTTCCACCAGCCCGTGGTCCTCCCCTGTTGTGCTAGTCAAGAAAAAGGACGGCATGCTACGATTTTGTGTGGATTACTGATGCCTAAATGATGTGACCACAAAAGATACCACCCCACTTCCCAGAATCGACGACTTCCTTGACTCTCTCCACGAGACCACTTGGATATCCACCTTGGACCTCCAGTCTGGTTATTGGCAGGTCCCCGTACATCCAGACGACCAGAGTAAAATGGCCTTCTCGACCAGCAATGAGAAGCATTACCAATTTACGTCCTCCCATTCGGACTCTGCAACGCCCCGGCCACCTTCTCCTGCCTAACGGAATCCATCCTCAGTGCCCCCACCTGGGAAGTTTGCTTGGCCCGTTTCGACGATGTCGTAGTTTTTAGCAGAACTTGGGCCGACCACCTCCACCACCTTAAACAAGTGTTCATGCACATCCACCAAGCAGGATTGAAACTTAAGCCTTCTAAGTGTGTTCTGACTGAATGACCTGTGGCTTCCTGGGCCACATCATCTCAGAAGACGGCATCTCGCCCAACCCCGACAAACTGCACACCATCGCAGACCTACTTCTGCCACGAGATGTACACCAAGTACACGCCTTCCTGGGATTCACGTGAAAATACAAGAAACAAACGATGAGGACTGGCCCACCCACGTGAAAATCGTCCAGTGGGGATTAAACACCTGCCCCCAGGAAGACGGCATTTCCCCACACAAGAGGGTTTTCAGTGAAATTCCCCTCCTCTTGTCATTATGACATCACCTCCACTCCTCTGGCATTCGATCCCTTCCTCCACCTAAAGAGACGACTATATCACCTCCAACAACACCAACACCTACAACCGGATATCACCCCCAACAACCCCTACAAACCAAGAGATTTGGTTGTAGTCGCCCAGCTCCCCATCCCAAACAAAATCTCACCCCGCTTCACAGGGCCGTACACTATCAGCAACATCCCCATCCACTACCAAGTCACAATGAATTACCACAACACACACCACACCTACAGAAACCGACACGTGTGGCCGTACAGAGCAACGTTTTCCCCACCCACCCCAACCCCCACCACACATTCCACCACACCCCAAACGACGGATCACCACTCGCCACCCGACTCCTTTCAATACTTCTCATCCTCCCCAACTTCCTCATCCCCCTCGACCTCCTCCTCCCCACCCCCAAGCACCTCACCTTCACCCTCGCCCACGCGTACGTCACCACCAGATGCGTCTTTCACCACTACGCCACCAACTGAACCACACAGCCCCGCAATGCCCAGATCACCTCCAAGCCACCCTTTTTCATCCCCACATGCACACACACCACACACCTCCACCCCCTCCCCACCTCACTCACCCTCTACTTGCACCTCACCCCCATCCCACGTCTCAGACAAAACCACTTCCTCACCGCCACCTTCAGCCTCTCGCACCTCACAACCAGAAACTCCGCCTCCCACCGCTCCCACACCGCATTCCCGTTCACCACCCACCCCAGTCTTAACCCGCCGAGTTCCACCGACGTACGATGCACGTCACTACTTTTTTCTGCAGACGAACCCACCGACATGAATTGTACGTCAGTCAGTTGCAAGGCCCATCGTTTGCACATTTTTCAAGATTCACGGGTGATTTTTGGTAGGCATATGTGGGACACCTTTCTCTACCTGCTGTCAAGCAGGGATACTGCCTGGCCCCAGCTAACCTCTCCTCCCCTCCTCCCCCTCACACTCTGTAATTCACATATTAGCAGTAACCTTGCAAGTAAAGATTTGTTGCTCCATTGTCTCTCCAATGACGAAATTCACAGTAAAAGTGATTCCTGAGGTGGAGCACAAAGAAACAAAGAAGCTAGAGGGAGAAACAAACAGAAGTGATGAGGTGGTAATGTCGTAAAGGAAGGTGCCATATGCTGGGGTTTTGGGTGAGTGAACAATGCTTATAAATGCCTATATTATTGTGGAAAAACCAATATAGACTTGTACTACATATAAATTCGTACCGAATAAATAAATAAATATGTAATTTAAAGTGGCATGAACTAGTTAACCCTTCCATAGTCCGTTATCTTTAGCCAGGTACCCTGAGAAAGAAGGAAAACATAAGGCTGACTGACACCTGTATAAACTCAGGAGGGCGATTTCTCTATGAATTTTCAATGTTTCTCTCCAATAGCGGAGGTTTGAGCCCCCCCCCAAAAAAATGAAAATCAATCGGGTACTGAGGGTGTGTTGGGTAAAAAATCAGTCGGGACTGGATGGGTTAACAACCACCACAACCCATTCTTGCAGCCTCTCATGCCCACGTGCACGATACACATCCACACCCACATCTCACCTACGACAAGCAAACCACCCTCAACAACACCCAACACAACCCCCGTCACCCCACCTATACATCAACCCCAGTGGAACATTCCACCCCGCCATATCCCCAGGGGAAAGATGTGCATGCCCCCAACACCCCGGCATAAAAGGCGACCAGCACCACCGCTAGCAAGCATTCAGCCAGGAATTACCACTCTGTCCACCATGCGGATCCAGCGAGTGACCTGGCTTTCACCTCATGGTTGGCACCACCGAGTATGAGGCACATAACACCTCCTCTGACTCCTCCACAACACACACCACACTTCAAAGTTCCACGTGGTATACACGCTCCACCAGCCACCCAACATAACAACACTACAATGGACTGCTTTCTCCACCACCTCGCACCCACACACCAAACAGCCCTCACAGGCACATACCACCTCCAGCCATGAGGACTTGACTTTTCCCCTGATGAAGGTGATGAAATACGAGCAGAGGCAGGAATTATCAGTACGGCGGACAACGCAAGCCCCCCCACCCGAGCAGAGACAAGAGACGTTAGTGGGGCAGACGACACCAGCCTCCCCACCTTAGGAGGAACCAATGGGGAGGCAGGTAAGGCACGGAGCGTTTCCGGGCAGGACAGGCCTACCTGTACAACAACCATATGCTCCTCTCACTCCCAATCAATGCCACGCTAGGTACGCAGTGGAAATCACCTAGGTTCCGGCCGGAGAAGCCCTCGTCAGGTAAGGGGCAGGATTGTCCTCACAATCGGGCTAAGGGAAGAGCAGGCTATCGTTCGCTCCTCTCCTGCAGTATCCTCTAGGGGCAGCGCAGCGACACCAGCCACCGTCTGTGTCGGGTCTGAGATGGGGCAAGCCATCATCCCCCCCTCAGCTGCCACCTCCTGTAGGACCGCAACACAGGCCACCGTCTGTGTCGGGCTCGAGGCTGAGCCGGCCATCGTCTGCTCCTCACCTACAGGAGGTTCACTTCCCTCTTCAGGGAGCAGGGTAAAACACGCCACTGCCCGCTCTCTCCCTTTAGCCCTAAGAGACAGGGGAACCGCTGTGTTGCTATCAGACTGTACAGGGGAGATAGAGCAGGCCATCATCTGCTCCACACCCACTGTCTCTAGAGCATTTCCTGAAGAGAACGTCCCTTGCCTGCCCCACCACCCCTCCTGTGGCCGGGGTGGGAAATCTTCTCTCTCCCCACAGAGGTGATCCCCTTGAGGACCTACTGGTGTAGGAGTGTTGGCGGGGCCCTCTTGGTAGTCCCAGAGTCCTCGCCCAACAACCGGCCTCTCAAGGACGTCCCTGCTTGGTGCAGTCCCAACAGAGACGTTGGCCCAGCCCTACCTTGATGGCGACTCCTTGCCACGGTCCCACCATGAACGCGACTCCCCCACAAGACGTTGCCGCAGTCCTACCCCGATGACGACACAAGGCGCATGGGAGCACAGACCCCAGTCACCCCGTGATGTGCCGAGGACCCCAGGGCGAGGCCTACCCGATCCAGGAGACCAGGCCTCCACTCCCAGAAGTTGGCGCTGTTAGGCACGCCTACTCTCACTCTTTGCCCCTAGCCCAGAGGCCCAGACACGACGTCGGGGCCCAGAGGGAGGCGGACCTCCTATACACCGCCCAGTGATACAACTCGGGGAACCCGGCCCTTGACGAAAGTCCCGTACCTCCTATGGGACGAACAGTGACCAGTGATTTATTACCTACCAAACATGTTAGTGTGAATCGGCCAGGAAGATTTAGTGTTTAGCCCATACCAGTGTATAATTGCCAAGTCTTGTAATTCGAATTCAGTGCCCAAGTTATAATGTAAGTGTCCCATGTTATACTACAACTTCTGTGTCAGGCTTTTGTTATAAATATCTACATTATATCATAACTTTAATGTACGTTCCTAAGTCCTGTTGTAAGTGGTCTGTGCTTTGACACCCCATGTCCATATATATATGTGTTTTGTACCATCTGTCTTGTGTATCATATCTCGCTCTGGAGTTGTGAATTTGGTTAATATATGTCTGTCAGTTTGGTCTCAGCCGAATTTTTATGCCCTGTTCTATCAGTTGTATGCACTGACCCGGTCTTGCCAAGAACCCTAGCATAAATATACGTATCCGAGGAGTAAGGAGTTGACCCTCGAAAACATAGCATAACAAAAATATTAAACAGCCGTATAAAAAATAAGTTGCTAAGGATGAGGTGTTAGGAAACTTTCTTACCCGACGACAATAGGGACTTTGGTGTGGGCATGGCCTTGCAGTTTCATTGCTAACTGTTACTGGTACAGGTTAGCCAGGCTTCTATCATTCTAACACTGGCTAACTGGCTGTCCTTCACTGTGATACCCTTGACACGACTTCCCTTCGATTTGCGGCAGGATTAGTGGTTGAGCAAATCCACTGGCTCACGATTGCACTATCTGGTTCTCATTACTGTAATTCAGTGAAAATAAACAGTTGACATTTTAAGGCAAGTTTCAGATGGTTTTAGTGGCATCGGGACAGAATGGTTACATAGACGTCCTGCTTATTTGTCAAGACGGGTAAATATGGCCACGTAAAGGAAAGGAGGTTAGTCAGCGTTAGTGTAAGTGAATTACAGCATGGACCTCAAAATCAGAAAAATGGCTGATTTAAGTTGTAAATTTCAATTTTCAGCTAAAACATAGTGGTCCTGCCTCCTTTTCTTGAAATGAAGGGGTATGGTTACGTAAAGAAAGGAACCTAATGATTATTATGATGCAACCTAACTCTTGGTCAATCTGTTATAAAATATATTGCTGCCGAAGAATTCTTGATCTAACTTAGATGGCCACAGTTCATGATGGTTACATAGAAATCTTGCTTACATCTCGAGATGAATGGGTATGACCGAGTAGATGACGCTGGCAACGAAGGACTGCCTGGCCTCCACCTGATCAGTTACCTGTGGAAAGGTAAATAAAACTGTTTGAACCTGGCATATATTAAATTACCCCATCCCATTGAGGACGCATCTTACTGGCTATGAAAATAGTCCCCTGAGTTATTTCCTGGTTTTCCGTGCTGTTGCCAGATGAATATATTTAGATTAGGAGAAATTTTTGGGAATGATAATTCTAAGCATAAGCTTCATAAACCCCTTTACTACGAGAGGCCTTCCCTAAATAAAACAAAGTAGTCCGGAGATAAAACAAATGTAAAATACGTCATAAGAATAAATGATTGACAGTCGAGATTCCCTTTAATTACATCATACCACTTTCCCTTTAGGTTGTCCTGTGTAATTTTGTCTTTTAGGTTATTTGTTTCTGGCCACCCCTTACGGGATTAAATAGTCTGGTGTTATTTGTTTAATCCTCCACTTAAGCCGCTTCAGAAATTCACCCATGAGAAAAATGCATGTCCCTTTACCCGGTAGCCCAGACCAGGGAATCTAACCATACTGTCATATGTAACTGTAGCCTTGTTCTCATTACGCAGGTTACTCGATTCAGTCTACTATTTCAGGTTGACATTGGTCACGTCCCTTTGTAGCATAAGACTTTTGGTTGAACGAAACGTTTTGCTGCGTACAACGTTTTGCAGTAGCAAAAAATATACATACAGAAGGCGTCACTGTACGAAGCAAAATGAAACAGAAAATGTAAGTGTATTAAGCCTCTCATTTCAAAGGCAGCTTTTTATATTTAATTCTCGTTAATTTCTTCAGTTCAGGAGTGGCATTATAAACTGAAGGGCCCGGGAAATGACTTCATTGACTACTTTATTATTAGAAGTTCTTTCTAACTTGAATAAAATCAGCTGGTTGTTGTAAGAGTCTTTTCGGATGTCCTTGGGAGGAAAGACTTAAGCCCAAATTCTCGTCGGATAAGGAAGTTCCCGAACATCTTTTCCGTAGCAGTATATTTGTGCGTAACTCAGTAAAAATAACTTTTGTGTTATTTTTCTGATCTGCCTTGGAAACGACAAAATATCAACAGTATACCAGGGAGTAGCAAGATGTAGGAAACAAATTAAATAACAAAGGAAATCGCTAGGATGCCTCCTTAACCGAAGAGAATACAGGACTTAATTTTTCAAATGCTTAATGGTATTATAATTATGGATGGTGATTCTGTATACAACTGTTTGAGTGTAGCAGCAATCTAATTATCACAGACAAAAATGCTCACAATGTCCTGCAAAATTTAGCTTTCGTGGAAAAGGAGCATATTTCAAACCTCGTTAATCACAGAAACTAAACTGCGTTCGACTTATTATGAGTTTTGAAGAGTTTTACAAAACGATTAAGGACAGGCAAAAACAATGCCAAAAGAAAGCACTGTTAATTTTCCTTCATACTCCACCTCGTCCCAGTTTCTTGAAGGTAAAATATAGACTGTGAAATTGAGTGCCCTGGCCAGATACATCAGCTGGTTGTAGTCCATGCCGAAGTGTGTGGTGTTGTCGCCCTCCCCTGATGTGATCCAAAAGGGTTCATAGGGAAGAGCTGTAGCGTTCATCCTCATACCGTGAAAACTGAAACAATATACATTTTATTTTTTAGTCCCACATGGGCGTTTTTCTTTGTGTGTGTGTGTGTGTGTGTGTGTGTCGACATTGCTCGTTTTCTCGTCGGTTAAGGAGGCTGTCTAACACCTCTTCCCTAGCGATTGTACTATTGGATATTGGTGGTTAATAGCCGTTTGTACGTTATTTCTGCATAGTATGGTGATGTTAGATGGACTTATGTGACAGAAGGGAACAATAAGGGTTAATAAAGAAAATAAATCACTAAGAAAATGATGCTGGGAACCTCCTCAACCGTCGAGAAGATTTTGTCATCGATGGATAAATATCGACATTTGTCACATTCTGATGTCGTGAAAATATCTCATTCGAAGTATTACCCGACTTTGCTGTAGTTATTTTCGTCTGGGTCAATTGGTATAATCACAGAACCATACCGCGACCAGCCCGGGAGAATTTGTTTTGGTTCTCACTTTCATTCGTGTGGCTTATACGAATTTTCCAAAACATCCATCCCTGTTCCATATCCCTCACATTTAATCTGAATTCTCAGGTCGTGTTTGGGAAAGCTGTTAATTATACTTGCATAAAATTCTATTATTACAGAACTGGATAGACTCAATGCACTAATGGCAACTACAGGGCCTGACTTTGGACAACAAGACAAACATACTCCCTACTCTACAAACAATACATTAGATCAGTGATGCCCTATGCCTCTTTGGCGTGAGCTCCCATCTTATCTAATACCCACTAAACACTTTGCAGCTCATACAGAACGACGTCCCACATATCAATACTGGCTGCACCAAAACCACTCTCGCAGGCCCTCTTATGCTCTGAAGCTGAAGTTCTCTCTGCCAGAGGGTACCTTGATATGATAGGCACATAATTCTTTGCAAACATTTGTGTCACTACACAACACCCTTATCATTACATGACCACGACACACAACACAGCTAAGCACATGAAGCAGCCACCACACAAAGATTATCAAAACCTGTCTGGAGGTGGGATATTGTTGCAGAGGCTCAACGACAATATCCAACACTAGTAATTAAAAAACACCTATATACTTATTTCACACACACAGCAATACAACGCCTCGATCACAACGCCGTAATCCATGTCCCCCTCCTGACATCCACCCATCGGAGATGTTCTTAAACAGATATGACCGAGTTCTAGGAAGACTTAAAGCAGGACATCACCCAGTCCTCCTCAGTTACCAGCTTAGATTGAGTTGAGAGAAATCACAGATGACACATGCCCGGCCTGTTGATTAGGCTCACACAGCATACACATAATGGAAAACTGTATATCACAGATGACACATGCCCCGCCTATAGATTAGGCTCACACAGCATACACATAATGGAAAACTGTATAACACATGCCACACACAGACACAACATCGACTGTATGGGAATCTATGGGACAGTCCTAAAGGGGTCGACGGGTCTGTTCCATCAGTCGAGCCAAGGTTAAGCAACAACAGCAAAAACAACAGTCGTGCCTTAGTGAAGCTTTTCCTCATTTTTCAGTATTTGTTCCATAACTCAATCATATAATACGACAGTACCGCAAATCAACTGCACATATTTTGTTCCGTAGTCCATCGTTGTGACTATTGCCACATTTCAATGTCTTTACACTGTTACAGCTTAGCAGTAATGAAGCAAAGATGGCAAATTTTGAAAAAAAAAATTAAGACAGTCTAGTGCCATCTTCAGATCACAATGGATAAAGTGGTGGGATATGTTAGTGCGGGGTGTGAACTGGAAAGAGAGCAGATTGACGGCAAAAAACACGTGATGTGGAGGCAAATTGTTGGTGGCCATTTCTTACGTTATTAAGGCGTTTGGCTATAGACAGACAGACAGACTGATTGCTTTACGAACTTGTGGAATTTATTAGGAAACATGCTTCGATACTTGAAGTGGGCGAAACCTCGAATGGGGGTCCACGAAGTCACCTGCACTACCCGAGCGCCAGTGGGGGTGTACGGCAGGTGTGCAAATATTCCACATCTGTAATACACAATAAATGTCAAATGAAGAAATATTAACGATATATTCCAACATGTAATACACAATATATGGCAAATAAATGAACATTCAGGATATCGTTCCTTCCCTACAATGTAACCAGCAATTCATCAAGTTACCATACTGCTTCTACTCTATATTGGCCCATATTTTCGTTCCTTGGCGGTTTGTTTCAGATAGGTGAGTGGGGTACAAGGATTATGCTACAGTTCGACACAGTATCCGTAACACTTCCTTGTGACTAGCGACATATTCCTGTGTTCATTTGACGCTACAGCTCAGCATTCAAGGATTGAGTGATGGCAGTTTCAGGCAAAGCTATCGTAAAAAGCGATGACTATTCGGGTAACACTTTGCCTAAACACACCACACCAGAATATTCCAAGTGACTATGGTGATTTCGTAACACCTTAACGTTAACGACTTGGTTTCCGTGTTACACCTTAGCATTCTCCTCTGCGATTTTTGTGGCGCTTTAATATAAACTTAGTTTACATGTTTAACAAAAACAGAGGACCACACACTCTTCAGTGCAACTTAGAATATGTCGGTATTAAAGCGTATTAAAGCAAGGAATCTTTAAAAAAGATCCTCTTTTATTGTAGTGTAAGTGTTGATTCAGTAAATATAAAGATTGCCTTTAGTGTATTACTTAGCCAATTAACATTGTTCATTTCAAATGCTGCATGTTCAATTTGCAAGCATCACTAACACTACGCGAATAAGCGTTTTCTGTGTGTGTGTCTGTCCACATTTTACCCCATGGGGTTTTCGACGTGCCATAAATCATAAGACGCGGAACGAAGAGCTGACAACGATGGTGTAAATTATACCTGCGTGCGGTCAGTTCAGCATGAATCATAGCCATTTTTGTGGTCGATTTTCGCAAGACATTGGGAACCCTCTACAGACCATTCCGCTGGAAGGAATGCGTTGAAATTTCGCCTGGGCATGTCCGGTACGTCAGAGTAGGTCCATGTCAAGTTTGGTGGAAGTAAGTGTCTCGTGGGCATGTGCTTATCGGCCTTTTTCGCTAAGCATTTGTTCAGACTATCAAAAGCTCTATTCAGCGTCAAGTACACATATATAAAACTGCATTCATATTGCTGATATCTTCATAAGTTACTAAAACAACCTATTCTCTGATGCCTGCCCCCTTTTAAGTAACAGTTAAAAGAGATGTCAGGGCAATTTACTGGCTCACTTCTCATTAGTTAAAAGTGACTTCTCTTCTAAACTAATCTCTGTTAGACATTAACAAACTTATTCTAAACTTCATCTTCAGTTTCCGGGTGTGATGCTCCTAATGTCATCTCCCAGTCTGTATCCTCTCCCTTATCCTACACTTCTTTTCACTCCGTACATGAGTGTTGCATGTGTTTACAATGACCATGCATGTTCTTGTCTTCCCAAACTTCCTATGGTCCCTATCCCAACAAAGATACATGAATACATGTTAGCAAAAAATGATTTCACACAAGTTGCTGTCGTTCAATATCCATCTTACAAATTTAATGTATGTTAATATTTACTAATCAATTACTCTTGGTGGTCGGTAGAATCAATATGATCTTTAACATTTACTGCTCTGGTCAGAAAATACATGTTTTGTGTCTTACCATACCAGTCATCAAATTGGGTTGTGCAGCTTTCGGTATAAACTTACACGGGTGTTCGTGCAGACATATCGATATTGATGGTCATGGCGTTCATCATGGAGAATGTCCAGTGAGAGGCGAGCAGAGCCCCGAGGTCGTCCCTGGGCAGGCGAGTGAGCACCAGGAGCCTGGTGGACCACACCAGGAGGCGGCCCTTGAGGGACCAGTGGGCGAAGGCGGCGAGGAAGGCTGGGTCGTCACTCACCACCACCACCGTCACGCACCATGACATCTGCCGCAGCTGATGAAGTCACATTGGTACAAGTTACCTGAGTGACCGACCCTCCTCAGCTGTGATGTAACAGTGACCTACCCTCCTCAGCAGTGATGTAACAGTGACCTACCCTCCTCAGCAGTGATGTAACAGTGACCTACCCTCCTCAGCAGTGATGTGACAGTGACCTACTCTCCTCAGCAGTAATGTAACAGTGACCTACCCTCCTCAGCAGTAATGTAACAGTGACCTACTCGCCTCAGCAGTAATGTAACAGTGACCTACCTGCCTTAGCATTAATGTAACAGTGACCTACCCGCCTCAGCAGTAATGTAACAGTGACTTACCCACCTCAGCAGTAATGTAACAGTGACCTACCCACCTCAGCAGTAATGTAACAGTGACTTACCCACCTCAGCAGTAATGTAACAGTGACCTACCCACCTCAGCAGTAATGTAACAGTGACCTACCCACCTCAGCAGTAATGTAACAGTGACCTACCTGCCTCAGCAGTAATGTAACAGTGACCTACCCGCCTCAGCATTAATGTAACAGTGACCTACCCGCCTCAGCAGTAATGTAACAGTGACCTACCCGCCTCAGCA
>JAGKTI010031190.1:0-12201 GCA_018397915.1 Birgus latro
CATGGCTGCATGAACAATTTGCCTGGCCAGGTGGGAATAGCCCAGTGATGCCGTGCTGTCTGGATAGGTAGTTTACCCAGTGTACACTAGAGAGCTCCTCAGTCGTTCCCAGTTCCCATGCGGTGACCATGTGGTGAACTGCTCCTCACTGACATTTGTTATGGCAGTGCACATGGTGGGTTTTGTGGTTCCCTATCTGCTTCAGGCCTTGCTATTCCTTGCATGCCTCTTCCAAGGGTTTATGATGATGGCTCCTTCACTAGGGAAAAGGAAGAGGGTAGTGCTGACTCTGGAAAGGAAGTGGGAGATCCCGGGTAAGATTGATGCAGGATGGTCTACTTCTCGCATCTTAAAGGAGTATTATTTTCCATGCTTGACAATGGTAATTGCTTGGTTGTGGTTAATAAGTCTGCTTGACCAGGTAGAGTAGTGTTAAACAACAGAAACAAGTGTTGTACGATGTATTGTAGTGGCCTTTTACAGTGGCTTTCAAAGTTAGATTATGTATGAAGGGGGGCCAGGGAAGAAGTCCATTAGCCAGACAGATCCACTTTTTGGACATGCCTTTGGCTCTGTTATATCAGATGATCGAGGGATTACTGTATTTTCTCTTAAATCTGGAGGACTTCTTGTTTGTGTTAATTTCAGTTATTGGGTTGACAGTTCACAGTCAAAACAATTTTCTTCATAATTCCTTGAGTTGTTCAATCAGAATAATTTTTTCAACCATGTGAATGATCCAGCTCATGTCTCAGGGCATATCCTTGAGTTGATCTTGTTCCCCGTTGGATGCAGGTGCATTTCTGATGTGGAGTTGACCCAGTTGACCTCCTCGTCTCTGACCATGCTCTGATCACTTTTAGTTTTAATGTCCCCAAACCCCCTTCTTATAAAAAGGTCGTGTATCTGTCTGTTGCAAGATGCCTTAATCCCATAAGGGGTGGCCACAAACAAATTGCCTCCATGTCACTCTGTCCCCCGCCATTTCACTGCCCTGCTCCCAGCTCACACCCTCCTCTCTCATTTACCTCTCCATTCCATCCCTCCACATCCCTCCATCTCATCCTTGGCTTTCCCTTCCCTCTCCCCCCCTCCACCTCACTCACATACACTCTCCTCGTCAGTCTCTCACTCTCCATCCTTTTCACATGGCCAAACCACCTTAATATGTTTCTCTTGACGACTCCTATTATATCCACATCCACACCACAATGCTCCTTCACTTCCTCATTTGTCAGTCTGTCTCTCCATGTGACTCCACATGCTCCTCTCAAGTGACTCATTTCCACTGCTCTCACTCTTGACTTCTGTCCCTCCAGTAGGGTCCAAGGTTCACTTCCATACGTTAGAGTTGGTATCACAATACTGTCATGTAGCAGCTTCTTCACTTCCATGCTCACTTCCCTGTTTCGTATCACTGCTTTCAAGGAACCAGCAACCTTTCTTCCCTGCAGCACCCTTTCAAGCACTTCACCTTCTAAACTTCCATCCTTACTCATCACACTACCCAAGTACTTAAATGCACTCACATTCTCCATATCCTCCCCATCCTGTCTCACTGTACATTCACTGACTTCACTTCTCTCGAAGACCATCACTTTACTCTTCCCTACATTCACCTTCAGACTCCGTTTCTTACACACTCTCCCAGATTAATTTACCAAGCCTTGCAGCTCCCCTTTGTCTTCACTTAACAACACACTATTTTCTGCAAACAACAGTACAGGGAGTTTCCAAACACTGTCCTCTCTCACTAGGGTCACTCCAACATCCACTGCCCTACCTTGTATCTCTTTTATAATCCCATCCATATACAGATTGAACAGCCATGGAGACATGACACATCCTTGTTTTAATCCAACCTTCAAATGGAAAAATTCACTCAGTTCACCATTCACACGCACTGCAGCTTTAGCACCCTCATTCATACTCTTCACGGCCATCAACAACTTCCCATCTACTCCATATACTCTTAATACTTTCCACAATCCTTGTCTGTCTGCCCTGTCATATGCAGGCTGCATACAACTTCTTTCCTTCTCTAGAAACTTTTCCACTAAAGATCTGAGAATGAATATCTGATCTACACAACCTCTTCCCTTCCTAAAACCTCCCTGTTCTTCTCTAACTAATTTCTCTGTTATTTCCCTAACTCTGTCAATAAGTATTCTACCATATACTTTTCCTATTACACTAAGAAGGGAAATGCCCCTATGATTACCACACACACAAGTTCAGAAATTACAAGGACATTGACTGCCATCTGATGTGTCTTGAAATTGATCAGCGTTTAAACTGCACTGATTTTTCACATTTTTATTCTGATAGATTCGGTTGATATATATAACAATAAGCTTAGGTCAGTTTTTGACCATTATTGTCCTGAGCAATCATTGTACATGATAATTCTCTGTGGTATGGTATGGTCCATCCATTAAGTCTTTGCATAGGCAACCTAGAAAGGCTAAAAGTGAGTGGTGCTTGCAGCAGACTGAATTAACTCGTGTGTGTTGTTACTGCGAAAAGAGCAATTGTCCATATTGTAAAAGCCTAAAAGGCAAGGTATTATCAAATCAAAGTTCATTCATGTAGTGGTGATGCAAAAAGAACTGGCTGAAGTTGTGAACAATTGGGTTGGTCGGAGGAATGTAATTGTTGAACCGACTTCTGTATCTGATGCCCAGTTGGCTTCTGATTTTGCTTCATTTCTTACAGCTAAGATATCTTTCATAAGAAATTATTTAAACAGTTCTTCTAGTGAACTACACTCAGTTGACTTCCAATCACGGCACACAGGGGGGTCATTTGCCTTCAACATTTCATCTGCTGGATGTAAATAAAGTCAAGTGTTATATCAGAGACCTTAACAAAACATTATGCCACTTGATCCATGTAACGTGTCATAACTGCCTGAAGTGTACGAGCATGCAGAAGATTTTATCAGCAGTGTAATAGAAAGATGCTTCTTAGAAAATAATTTTGTGCAGTCTGAGAAATGTGCTTTGCTTAAGCCCTTACTCGAGAAATGTTGAGAGCGTGACAAATTATCATTCCATCTCTAACCTGTCTTTCTTATCTAGGATTATTGAGCGGGCCATACTTGATTAACTCTTACCACTACTGGAACAGAGTTGTTCCTGTTGTTCAGTCAGCCTATAGAAAATGCCATTCAACTGAAACTGCATTAACAAGGATTCATAGTGATTTGGTGGCAAACACCTGTAGTGGGATGTCCTCTCCCTTAGTTCTGTTGGATCTGTCTGCAGCTATTGACACAGATCATACTCTATTTTTGGAAGATCTGTATTTTTATGGCATTCATGACAGTGCTCTTTTGCTTCTTAACCCGTTGCATCCTGTTGATGTTTATATGCACCCGAACGTTTTGTCACTGTGGCTCCCGTTGACGTATATAAACGTGCTGCAGTTGCAAGGTCTGTCATTTGCACATTTTTCAAATTTTGCGCATGATTTTTGGTAAGTATACACAGGACACCTTTCTCTACCCGATGCCAGGCGGGAACAGTGCCTTACCCCGCGAGACACCCCCCCCACACACACACACCATTGTCTCGGCAACTCACCTGTTACCGGTGACCTGGCCAGTAAAGACATGTCGCGCCACAGTATGTATTTCAAGGCCAGAGTGATTCCCCAATCGATGACAATGTGGAGGACAAAGTTTATGAAGCGTTAGAGGAAGAAACAGTCAGAAATGATGATCAGGTAATAATGCCAAAAAAGGTGTGGTATGTTGATGTTTTTGGTGAGTGAAACAATGCTTATATCGCCTATATTACTTTGTGAAAACCAGTATACTCTTGTACTACATATAAATTCATACCAAATAAATAAAATAAATATCTATTATGAGTGGTTTGGAATCATTACCCCTCCCGTAGTGTCATTTTCTCTGGAGCCAGGCCCCCAAAGAGCATGTAGCCAGGTGAGGGTACTCTCACCTCTGTGGATATTTTTAAGCTCAGGTGGATGATTTCTCTATGAATTTTCGATGTTTCTCACCAAAAGCAGAGGTTTGAGCCAAAGAAAATTTTCCCCAAAATTTGCCGGGATTGAGGGGGGGGGGTGTCAGTGGTGGAAGATCTGCCAGGATGTGGCGGGTTAAGTCGTATCTGTCAGACAGATCTCAGAGAGTAGTTGTTGATTACGCTAATACAGATTCTGTTCCCCTTCTGTTTGAGTCCCTCAAGGATCAGTTTTGGGTCCAATCCTATTTACAATCTACACAAGTAGTTTATCATCTTTACTTGATGCTCACGATGTGTCCTATGATTTTTATGCTGATGACACTCAGCTATATGTTAAGATGTCAGATATTAACAATACCAAGACTAAGCTTGAATCTCTAATGTCTGATATTAAGATTTGGATGGCAGGGAGAACTCGTAAATTGAATGATAAATGTATGATCATCCTCAAATGAGAAAACAGGAGTAATGACGCTGATGATACCCAGACTTTGAACATTGGTGTGTCACAGCATAATCCAGCCGGTTCTGTTTGAAATTTAGGTGTTTAATTCAGAGTTAAAATACAAAGAACATTTTAATATAGTTTTTAGAGGGTGTAACTTGCATATCAGAAACTCGTACTCTGTGAGAAAATTCCTGAATAGACGTTGCCTCTTAGCATTGGTCCATGCAGTGGTCTTGCCTCATGTTAATTATTGTAATTCACTGTGGATAGGTCTTCCAAATAATATACAGTACTAACATCAGTCTGTTTTGAACAGGGCAGCAAAGCTTATCATTGGTCTTCCCCCAAGGACCTCTTTTACCCCATTCCTAATTGATATGCATTACCAGTAAAGGCTAGAACTGAATTTAAACCGTGCTTATTACATTCAAGGTTCTTAAAGTTTGACGAACCAAAGTATCTTGGTGAATTGTTAAAATTTTCATTGGCATGCCCAGATGTGATGTTATGTAGTGAAGATGATTCCTTGCATCTTGACAAGCCTGGAGCTATTCACCAGTCATCTTTCTCTGATCGTTCTTTTGTGTATAGAGCCCTTAGGTTATATGATAGATTGCCGTTGTCCATAGGACAACTCTTTTCTGTTGAATCCTTTGAGATAGCTAAAAGCCTTTCTCTTTAAAAAATGCTGTGATCTGGAGAGGGACTGTGAGGGATGATTGTAGGGTTTAATTATTTCCGCTTTGACATTTTTTTGTATTCTTGATGAAGTTTGTATTGCATACGAGAGATGTCACAATTCTTGTAATTGTAAAAATACTGTAATGGAAGTGTGTGTTGAGCGCTAGTGAATTCCCAGTGGAAGAACTGGTGCTTTTGAGAAACAAAAGACCAGATTATTAATATTATCATCATCTATAAAGGTTATCTCTGTTTTAGGTGATGGAACTTGAGACTGCAGTTCAGGTGTCAACCAACCAGATGAAGCGACAGGAGGAAGAAAACAAAAGACTCCAGGAGGCACTTGATGCTGCTGAGTCCAACATTCGTACCATGCAGACACAGATGGCTGACTCCAAGCGAAAATGTGATGATCTTGCCAGTCAGGTCAGTGTGGATATAATGTTAATCATTGTTTTTAAAAATTACCCCATTCAGGGTATAGTGTTGGAGAACATGATCAGCTTTACAGTAAGTGATGCAGTTTGTGCCACAATTAACTTCACAAAAAAGTCAGGAGTAAGAGCAGTGGAAAATGGATTACTGAAGAATGTATGTTGAATACTTTGAGTGAATAGGACCAAAAATAATGTGATTTGTGAAAGATGTCGAGAAAGGAAGTAAGTTTATAATAGGGATGAAGAGAGTGTGCTTAGATGGTGTGATCATATGATGAGAATAGATGAAGGTAGAGTGATGAAAAGAGTACAGTATGTGAGTGAGTTGGAAGGTGGGAGGAGGCTTAATTGGCCAATTTCATTGTGTAATGAAAGAAGGTATGGAAGACAATGAAGTTGGGATACTGATAGGAGACTGAGTTGGTTGGATTAATTTTTGTACAGAGGAGCACATGAAAAGGGTTTGACACCATTTTTTTTTTTTTTTTAATCAGTGGCTTAGCACAGTCTGACAGGTAATGTAAAAAACATCTGTGAAGATGAATATGAAGAGAAAAAAATGTACCAATAGTTAGATCTGATAGGCAGAGCTAAGATCCCTGGGGCTTGAATGTTGAGTTCAAGTGTGTTAGGCCTATTTTGCTGCACATGCTTTTGATAGTTTCTCCCTCTGTTGTGCTTTTTCTGACTTTGTTTTCTCGACTTTAGTTGTCTTGGTTCCTCCACCTTACTACATTTCATCCTTTGTGGGATAAAAAGAGCTCAGGATAATGATAATGACAATCATTTAATACTGCCATAAAAGCTGAGAATCCAATTAGTGTCAGATGAATGTGAACAAAGGTAGTGGAGGAGTTCTGATTAGTGTGTTGGGAACAAATGGATTTGGTTAATAACTAGAGTGGGTATAAGCAGTGTGGTAAGGGAGTGCTAAAGGTGTTTTAGGTGATGCAGTTGTATTGATTACTGCAGTAAAAAAATATATATCCCTGTGGGATGTGGGAGTTTAGAAAGCAGTACAGTACAACAAGGAAGGAAGAATCGTTTGAAATGGAACCAGGAAAGATCTGATAAAAGATAGGGAATGTGTTGATGGTAAAAAATGTGTGAAGGGGTTTATAAAGATTTAGGAAAAACTAGAAATCAGGTTTGAAGAATAATTAATGTAAGCTAGCATGAAAAATTAAGAAAGTGGTTTTGGAAAGAAGTGTGAAAAAAATATTGTAGGAATGGATGTGGAAATAATGTGAAAAATTTTTGCATCTGCACAAGTCTATATCATGTTTGCTGTAGGACATACAATACCATTTGCTTGAAGGGAAAGTGATACCTATAATTAACTTTCCCCATGTTTATTTGTGCAAGAGTTTTTATATGTCATTGGTAAATCAGTAGGATGCAGATATATGCAATTACTATATATGATAAGACATATTACCAGCACGCACTTGTTTCTTATTTTAAATATTATGATTCAAGTAGTAATGCATTTATTGAGCTGAATATTTTAAACACTGATCAAATATATAAATATTTTAGCATACTTTTTACATTTAAGGCTCTAAATGGATTGAACTGCTGTAGCAATATGTTCCAGTATGTAAGTCACAGTCATGATACAAGAGGCCATGAAATAAATCTCATTATCCCAGCAGTTACAACAGTTACCGGCAAACATCACATATACTGTGCAGGACCAGTTATGTGGAACTGCCTACCTTATCACCTTAAAACAAATAATAATCTTAGCTTCTTTAAACAGGCAGTTAACCATAAAATTATGAGTGGGTTCTTAAACATTAATTAAGAAATACATTGTATAAAGTTTGTTTCATAAATTTTGTATTGTCAGAGACAAATGAACCAAGTCATTTTTAAGAGCTTATTAGGTTTGTAAAAGAGCCATTGGCTCAACAAACCTGGCCAGTATAGTTTCTTCTATGTATGTACAATATATTTATCTATGTTACTCTGGCAAATAAAAAAAATTGACTTTGAAATTGACTTTTGAACTCATTAGTGGCTAGGCTGCTATGTGCGAAATTTTATTGCAAGGGTATACAGTATTTTATTGCAAGGGTGTTTAGTATATCACCCTCCGCTTATCAGCTTTTAAGTCCAAATCCTGGGGTTCCTTCCGTGATTACCTTAACATTTAAAAATGTCCAGTTTGGGAAATTTAAGAGATGCTGGGTGCAGATGGGTTAAGGAAGCTGGTTGATTCACCAGTGTTTATCTCATGAGTGTCCAGGGCTGGTCCTCGTGGGATTTTGTTCGAAGGGTACATAGTATACCTCCCTCCATCCAATGGTTTAGAATAACAAAGCTCCTAGGCCCAGCCTTGGGGTTTCCCCCCTTGATTAACCTTTGGGCTGTGACATAAATCTTACGAGGTGCGAGGTGCCACCATAGGGCTGCGACATACCTCTTATGAGCTAGATTTTCAGCCTTGTTCTATAATGTTTCTGGAAGGAGCAAGTTGTTTCATTTCATTTGTGAAGGCTCCAGCATGCTTGCTTGTGTTGGCCATGGTCACCTGTTGGCAACTCTTCATGTGCAAGATCACTGGCAGCTTCCCTATTTAGTCCCATATCCCTGAGGTCACACTCAGTGACCTCATCCCAGGTCTTTTTCAGTCTACCTCTCGCAACCCTACCCCCAACATTAACACTTCTCACTTTCTGCACCCAGTTATCATCCCCCATCCTCTCCACATGCACAAACCATCTCAATCTGCCTCTCCTCATCACAACACCAATACACTCCAATCCCATCCTACCCCGCAACTCTTATCATAAACCTAGCCCCCTCAGGTCTCACACTCAGAGACACACTCCATATCCACCTAATCATTTTCATTCATGTACTTTTAAGCCTGTGAATATCCTCTTCTTTCACTGCCCAGGTCTCACTACCATACAGCATTACACTCCTATTGCATGCTGCATACAAAGATCCCATAGTACAGAGGGAGAGCCCTCTCAATGTAAGGAGGGGCAACAGCTCCCTCAACTTCTTCCAGCCACCCCTCACTCTAGCCACAGAGGTAGCTCCAGCCCCACCTCCAGCACATAACATGTCTCCCTAATAACAAAACTCTTCCACACACTCAAGAGACTCACAAGCAAGTTCAATCCTTTCATGCCTGACAAACTCCACCTGCTCAGCCCGACACACCGCACACATGATATCAGCATTATCTCACATTCCACTTCTAATGCCACTACATCTTTTATGCACCCACTTATCACAGACACTGCACAGGTTGGAATTACTTCCTACGCCCTTGTGGTAAATCGCACATGGCCACTCTCCCTCTTCTTTGACAGTACAGTACTACCACCAGCCCTAGATACCATCACTTTTGTTTTATCTACATTTATTCTTAAGCCCTTGTGCCCCATACCATCTCTCCACTTCTTAAATCTTTCCTCTGCCTCCCTTGCATTCTCTGCAATCAACACCAAATCAACAGAATACAACATCTCCCATGGAGTCCATTTCTGAAGACATGTAAGAGGGCTTCAAGTACTGTACCATGATAAACAACAAGGGGCTCAAAACTGACCCCTGGTGCACACCGACATTCATGGAAAACTCATCCCTCAAATCTCCATTCACCCTTACCTGGGTGCAAGCATTCACATACATGGCCATAACCACCCTAACCGGCTACTCCTCGATCCCAAGCCTTCTCGTTGCCCACTTTACCACCCCTCTAGAGACTGTCAAAGGCCTTTTCCAAATCAGCAGAAACAAAGTACAGTTCCCTTTTCTTTCCAATATATTTTTCGTGAAGCTGTCGAGCAATGAATATGGCATCAGGGGGTCCCCTTGCTTAGCATAAACCCAAACTGCATCTCATCAGTATTTACTCTTTCTCTAATAATACCTTCTAGAACTCTCTCCATTTCCTTCATTACCTGGTCTAAAAGTTTTATGCCTCCATAATTTCCTCCTTCCAGGGCATCACCCTTCCCCTCGTACACATTTACAATTACAATCTTCAGCCAGTCATCTGGGAGAGCATACTCGTATATAATCATATTTGTCAGTTCAGCGACTAACCTCACTTCTATATCTCCTGAAGTTATCAACATTTCAGCCGTCAACCCAGACACACCTGCTGCCTTCCATACCTGCATCCTGCCTATTGCACCGCTCACAGTAACGGTGTCAATCAAAGGCCAAGAGCCAAACTCTGGAAATGCAGGCTTCAAACTCGCCCCGTCCCAGTCAAACTCCTCATTCAACAACTGGCTGTAATGCTTTCTCCATACATCTTTAATATCCACACTGTTCACCATTACCCTTCCTTCATCATTCTTCACACACTGGACACTTATGATATCCCTATATTCCCTCTTCATATGGTTTGTCACCTTAAATATCATGTTCTTCCCTTCCCCACAATTTAGGCCATCAAGTAAAAGTCTCTGAATCAGACTTTGCCCTGTAAACCTCTTTTCTAGCCCTACGCTTGGCAGCCAAGTATTCCTCTCTGTTACCACCCTTATTCCATTCCCGGAAAAGCCTTCTTTTCTCCTTAACTGCAGCATCTACACCCTCATCCCACCACCACGTTACTTTATGTCTTGGTGGGCCTCTTGTCCAACCACATATTGAATCAGTAACTCTCAAAAGGTTGCTCTTGAGGGCTCCGTACTGTTCATTATCATGCTGTCAGTGTCTCCCTGTTTACCCACCACTCCCCTCATCTCCCTATAGAAGGCATCCCTTACTGCTTGTTTTTTTTTTCAGCTTCCATATTTTCCTCCTAAGTGCATAGGTCGTCTTTTTCATCACCCACTCCTTTAGCATCATGTCACATACCAATAACTTGTGTTGCAGCACACATTCCCCACTCCCTGTTACTAATCCCTCACTGACTTCCTATCAGCCCTCCTGACTAGGAAATAGTCTATCTGGGTGCTATTTCCCCCGGACTTGCATGTTATGAACCAAATCTCTCTTTTCCTAAAATGTGTGTTGCACACATTCATGTTCATTGCCTCCCCATATTCAAGTATCCTCTCCCCTTCCTCATTTCTTGTACCATATTCACATCCCCCATGTACTCCTTCATATTCTTGAGCTGCTTCACCTACATGACCATTTAAGTCTTCTTCCAAAATGCAGATTTTATTGCATATCAGGAAGCTGTTATCTTTCATCCCTACCCCAAAGTTTAGCCCTGAAACAAAGGAACAGTAGCTACTATGAATGTAAGTCATTCTCTTCCAGTCACCTTTACCATGAAGTTAACACCTGATAAAGGCTCAGACCTATTAAGAAAAGCTTATTCTTGATGCTAAAATTGAATGCAAGGCTGACACTGGGTACAGGGAGAGAAAGGAATTATAAAAATTATTGCACAGGTTATAACACATGGGCTGATTCACCTAGGCTCTGACCGTACTTGATCCCATTCAGATAGTTGCCCGTATCCTAGCAAATGGGAAATTTTTTGACCACAATAGGTCCACAACTATGGTGAGTTGAGTTAAGATATTTCATGGGTAGGTGTGCCATGCCATTCCAGGACTTTGTTATACTGTATATCAAAAAGCATTTTATGACAGATGCTAAATAATGCCAAATAGCCACACCACCAGAAATTTTGAGTCCATCTCCTGTCATAGGCCACAGATTAACCTTTGAAAATACCCAGTTCTGGGCTTTTTAAGCAACATTGGGCATAAATACTGTAGGTTAAAGGTCTGCCACAAATTGTTATTGAATCTTAGACTCAGGGCACAGATATATCACCAGATGTGTACACTAACCACTGAGCCACGGCAGTTCAGTAAAAATGTAAAGGTCAGTGAATACAGAATAGATATAAAGAGTATTTTGAAAAACTGGTAAATATGGGAATAATAAGGAGAAAGTAGTGGTAAATATGACTGGATTTGGTGCTACACAGATACGGAAAGTGGTGCTTGAGAATGTGGCAGTAGCAGAAGTGAAGAATCCTATGACACGGTTAAAATAATGAGAAAACAACAGATATGGCACTTCAGTAAAGAATGTAAAGGTCAATGAATACAGAATAGATATAAAGAGTACTTTGAAAAACTGGTAAATATGGGAATGATAAGGATACAGCAGTGGTAAATATGACTGGATTTGGTGCTGCACAGAGAAGGAAAGTGGTGCTTTAGAATGTGGCAGTGGCAGAAGTGAAGAATCCTATGACATGGTTAAAATAATGAGAAAACAACAGATATTCATGAGGTGTGTGCTAGATGACAGAAAACAGTGTAGAGAATGGATTGAAATTTGTGTGGGATATATGCCAGAAGACATGTATTAATGGAACAGTATCAATAGAATATAATAAAGCTGCAATTATATCTTTCAGCAAAAGTAAAGGTGATTGAAGTAAATCCAAAAATTATCATGGGATGTCTACAAAGTGCTGTAGGAAAATTATTTCTGTTTTAAAATAAATTTATGGAGAAGGTAGGGAATATATTAGTCAGGTGAATGAACAGAGTAGTTCTAGAAGTGTAAGGGGATGTGTGGATCAGATTTTTGCAGTTGGCACCAAATGTAGAGAAACTCTAAGATAGAGTTGGTCTCTTGGCTTGCAAGTTAAAAAAAAAAGGTGTGTGAAGCCCATATCATGTGTGGCTTCATACAA
>JAGKTI010031191.1:0-12200 GCA_018397915.1 Birgus latro
CAATGATTTTCCACCATTAATATGCTTGGAACGAACATCAGCGTCCTCAGTCAAACATAATTAACAGTTTTCTTTCAAAGATTCATTATGGAACTCTAAAATGTGATTGGTAAGCAGTTACTACACTTTTGGCTAAATTCCAAGGCCGAATCTAGCAATTTGGAAGTGGGGGAGGTGTTTTTGGCGGCATTATCAAAGAAACTAAACAGTCAGATCAAAATGCATTTTAGGTTTTCTTTTTTCGTGAAGATAAGTTAGTGCTAATAATTACATAGTACAGTTATTGTATTTACTTTGGTAAATAACACTATTTGTTTATAATTAATATTTACTCTTGCTGCAAATACGGGGCCGGGGGGGGGGGGGGGAAGTGGCGTTCTTTCTCCTCGCCCCTCTCCAACTCCATATCTGATTTTGGGGGTCTTAAACGCTTGCAGTATGTTTAGGCATCTTGAATTGAACGGAGTTTGACTTTGGCTCTGTAACGCTTAGCTCTCTGCAAAGGCCAGCTATTTTGCAGATTTCAAGGCTTTTGGCTTTTCATTTCTTCCTGTTTTATAGAATAGAGCACTTAATTCAATGCACAATATCAGCCATTTCATACAAAGCCTTGTCCATCGCTTTATAGGGTGACATTAATTTTATGAATGAACAGAATGCCCATTCATATGGCCGACAGAGTATCCCAGTAATTACCGTGCATTGCAGAATGTATTTTACAGTCCCATAGTAAGCACATTAAAGCCGTATAGACAGTGGAAAGGGAGTATTTATGGCTTTTAAATAAATGTATAAATATATCATATATTTACTCACATTCATACAATTGCCATGGCCAAAGTGCCACAACCATCCTTGATTATTTTACTTTATTTTCTCAGAGTTTTTAAAGAGTGACCACATGGAATGTACCACAATGTCGTTGCCACTAATTACCAAAAGTCATCTATCAATTGCCAGACGCCTTAATCCCGGAAGAGGTGGCCACAAAGAGATCGCCTCCATGTCTCCCTGTCCCCCGCCATTTCATTGCCCTGTTCTCAGCTCACACCCCCCTCAGTCATATACCTCTTCACTCTATCCCCCATCTCATCCTTGGCCTCCCCCTCCCTCTCCCCTCCTCCAGCTTACTCACATACACTCTCCTCATCAGTCTCTCATTCTCTATCCTCTCCACATGTCCAAACCACCTCAGTGTGTTTCTCCTAACTCTTCCTGTCACATCCACATCCACAACACAACGCCCCTCACTTCCTCATTTGTCAGCCTGTCTCTCCATGTGACTCCATATGTTCCTCTCTAATAACTCATTTCCATTGCCCTCACTCTTGACTTCTGTCCCTCCAACAAGGTCCAGGCTTCACTTTCATACGTTAGAGTTGGTATCACAATACTGTCATGTAGCAGCTTTTTCACTTCCATGCTCACACTGCTTTCAAGGAACCACAACCTTTCTTCCCTGTTGCACCCTTTCAAGCACTTCACCCTCTAAACTTCCTATCACACTACCCAAGTACTTAAATGCACTCACATTATCCATTTCCTCCTCATCCAGCCTCACTGTACAAGTGTACATTCACTGACTTCACTTCTCTCGAAGATCATAACTTTACTCTTCCCTACATTCCCCTTTAGATTCCGTTTCTTACACACTTTTCCAGTCTCATTCAATAAGCCTTGCAGCTCCCCTTCGCCTTCACTTAACCACACAGTATCATCCGCAAACAACAGTACAGGTAGTTTCCAAACACTGTCCTCTCTCACTAGGGCCACTCCAACATCCACTGCCCGACCTTGTCTCTCTTTTAAAACCTCATCCATATACAGACTGAACAACCATGGAGTCATGACACATCCTTGTTTCAATCCAACCTTCAAATAGAAACATTCACTCAGTTCGCTATCCACACGCACTGCAACCTTAGCACCCTCATACATACTATTCACGGCCTTTAACAACTTCCCATCTACTTCATATATTCTTAATACTTTCCACAACCCTTGTCTATCCACGCTGTCATATGCTTCCTCCAAATCTATGAAGGCAGCATACAACTCCATTCTCTTCTCTAGAAACGTTTCCCCTAAAGGTCTAAGAATGAATATCAGATCTACACAACCTTTTCCCTTCCTAAACCTCCCAAGTCTTCTCCAACTAATTCCTCTTTTATTTCTCCAACTCTGTCAATAAGTATTCTTCCATATACTTTTCCTATTACACTAAGAAGACAAATGCCCCTATGATTACCACACACTTCTTCCCCTTTTCCTTTGTGCAGGGGAATAATTATACCTGACTTCCAATCCTCCGAGACTCTACCTTCCTCCCATGCCAGTCTGCACACATTCAACATTCATTCTACTACTATTTCTCCCCCATGCTTCAGCATTCCACCACACACTCCATCAATTCCTGGAGCTTTCCCCATTTTAACTTTCTTCATTGCTTCCACCATCTCCATCCTAGTGATTTCTTCCTCTCTTCTCACATCCCTCCTTTCCCCAGCCATTCCGCAGCCGCTTATACTTGCATTACTGTTATTCTCTATTTTCAACAATTCCTTAAAGTGTTCTCTCCATCTGCTCACTTTTTCTCCCTTTTCCACTAGTAATCTACCATTTTTATCTTTCATTCACCAACTAACTTCTTTGGTACCCTGTCTAACTCTCTATACCTCTTTCCAGAACATTTTCTTACATTTCCTCCACTTTACACTCAAGTTCTTCCTAATTCCTCATCCACTCTCTCCTTACTCTCTCTTACTAATCTTTTCACCTCTCTCTTCCTCTCTACATAACTCTCTCTTCCATCTCTCAACTTCTTCCATGCCCCTGTTTCTCACCCACTCACTATACAGTATGCTTTCTTCTTTTGTGTCACAACCCCTCTCACCTCTTCATTCCACCATGCTGTTCCGTGCACCCCCTTTCGTCTTCTCTTCACCCCACACACCACATCACATGCTGCACAGATTTCTTCTGTGAATATTTTGCACACACCTTCCTCGTCTCACATCTGCTCCAATCTATATTTACCCAATCGCTCCTCCACTTCCCTCTTATTTTCTGCCTTCTTTCCATCCTCTTGTAGCTTTTCCACCATCCTTGTATATACTACTTCCTTCTTTTCTTTCCTTCTTCTGTTTCTCCATTTTATTTGGAGTTTAATTCTGACCAGCACCAAGTGATGGCCCGAAAGTCCACTCCCCCAACCTGTATATACTCTTGCATCCATTACACACCTTCTCATCCTTTCTTCCACACAATCATTGCTTTCCGTTCATTCAGTTCACCACCCACCCTTCTCACCACTCGCCACGTATACCTGCGGATCATATTGTGCCTGAAGAGGGTATTAACTCTCAACAATCCCCTCCCGGCACAAATGCCCACTAAAGCACTGCCAGGGGGAAAATGAAAATGTGTCTATGGACACTAGGAATAACTATCGAGTTGATTAACACGAGATAATCGACTCGTGAAATCCAAATGGGGATTTCACTTTTATGCTGGCTTACTTCGCCAATTCTCTGGAGTCGAGAATTTATAGACTTTCTCAACAGTACTCAGCAGAGACTAAACGCTCAAGAGGGCTGTATTACTGTACTGTTGGCCTCTGAGAAAGTTAGTTCACCCCTTAACATTTAAAAAAATAATAATAATAATAATAAACACGATTTTGGCTGAGCCAAACTCCTAGCTGGCACAACGGATTTAAGAATTAATACAAAGAGATGGCCTAAGTACCAGTCGTGATTAATATAAGGAGTTGTGCTAACTTGGAGTAGCAAAAGTGTACTAAATATGTGGGGAAATCAAACATGACTGTTACCTTTAACAAAGCTCAAGAAAACGAACTGTAAATTTATTAATTACAAGAAAATAAATGTACCTTACATGAATCTATTCAAAATCAAAGAAAGGGAAATGCACTCGCTCAAGCACTCAGACAAATAGCTAAATAGCCTTAAGCCTAGGAAAAACAAAAGAAATACTAATCAGTAGAGATGAGATCACCGCTGCTATAGTCGATCACCAGGTTGGTGGAAGATTCAAGAAAACGCTGATACTACAGAATGTTGGAGATCAATAGAAGAAATCTATCCGCGTTGGGTATAGCAGACCCGCTCTTCGTGACTGCTAAGGGACGACTGATTGTGTTTGAGTGTCCAACGTAAGGGATGTCTGAAAGAGGCGTGGCCAACTAACGGCCAGGGAGGCAAGTGCAAGAAATGACAATTCGGAAATTATCGCTCAGAGGAATGCACTGTCTGTACGTTAAGACAATCACTCGCGAAAGAATGACAAAAGTTTTGAAAATCTGATGCAAATACAAGTACACAAATGGACGGTTAAGAGAATGGCGAATTCTCACGGACTTCAGAACTATTCATCGTTCCTGCAAATCACTAGATGTCTCGATTTACGATACATAATTTCACGATGTAGAAAATTCGTGACAAGTACTGCCATTCTCATCCATCTCCGCAGCCACACCCCACTCACCAACTACTCCACCCACCTTCATATTCCTGACTTTTCTACATATCTCCAGTTAAGTGTTTGTATAATATTCTGATTGACGATAAAGAACAACAACTGTGCTGAACTTGGCAAGGACATTTGGCAAGTGTGCCAACTAACAGAAGATCAAAATTTTGAATCAAGCACCAGCCAGTACTGGGTTAACCCTATGCGCCGGCTGCCGGTCGGGACCAACGCAGTGGAGGTGGACAGAGACTGTCAGGTGTTGATAGGAACCGTAATTGTATACCTGTCTCAGTTTGAAGTGGCTGCGATTTGATTTCGTCACTAAAGGGCAGGGAGAGACTCCCGCCACCTCACAAAGCCTACCTCAGTTTTCTCTGTGACTTAGCCAGGTGCTGAATGATATTTCCTGAAACTTTCATCCAATTCCAATCCCGCCTCATGTGAGCCCCTTGCCTCATCCACCCCAGCCAAGCATCTTTCTAAGGATACCAGGAAAGGGAACAGTGACAGTGCCATAGGGCGTGCCTTGGACACCAATGTGTTTAGTTTATCTAGTAGTGGAGAATTTATCACTTTGAGAGCAAACCCAAAGTCGGGGCCTCGCGCACCACGTGCACACACATGAAGACATCGTGCTTTGAGAGCCAAAAGTTACTCATCTTCACGTCCTTACTCATCAGCGCGACCACCTGCAGACCCGGGGATGCTGTCATTCACAAGAAGAGTTAATGAGTATTATGGTCTTTAATTTGCTTCCCTAACTGCTATACTTTCCCAGATATGAAGGTCAGAAAGGGGGCTATTTTGGGAAATATTGCCATTCTGTGAGACTGGCCGAACCAAAATAATGCCGGCGTCAGTGGTAGGATAGGCTACATTAAACAAGATTATGTCCAGTTCAGCTCAGTTGGATTAGATTGGGTTAGGCTTTCTAGATGAGAGTAAGACCCCTTATTCTCGTCAGCTCTCTGCACCTCTTCAGTAGCATTTTAGTTTTCTTATTTCACTACAACATTCTCATGTACCGGTAGGCTATATAACTTTATAATAGTGTCATAGCTTCCATACATATCACAGAGGTAAATATTAACGAGTGTTAGAAAGCTTCCGTACCCCACATGACTGTGGCCAAATTTTCTTTTTTCCTCGCCAGCATAAAATTCTAAGGCGCCAGTGAAGAAGGATGGGTTCACCAGAAGGTATATAGTCAATGTTCTGGCTGTAAAGTCCATGCAATCTAGTCATCAATATCAGCTAAGTAAAATTGTTTGGCTTTGGATTGATTAAAATTCTAGAACTGTCTCAATCATTAGATGGGTAAGAGACTCTTTAGCACTTCTTCCCCACAAGCTTATCTCTGTTCACCCAATAAAACAATTAACGGCATCTCCTGCTTCGATACCTTCCGCAACTCTCACTGGCACAGAAGCTGTAAATATGCGGGAAGGGTTGGTACCATTGAGCTATATAGTAGGGAAGGGGTTTCTCACGTGTAGCACGGTGTAGTTTGTCTGTCGCCAGGGCAGAGCTGGTGTAGTGACAGCCATGGTTAAGCATCCTGTCTGATGGCCACGCCTTTTGAAATCAGCCGATGAGTCCAGAAAACATAGTGCCATGGTCCACTGTGCAGCTTATGAATGCAAAAATGGGCACAGAAATATTATTCATCGAAGAGAGTTGGCATTACATTTCACAGGTAAGACATAGAGATGGCATTACATTTCACAGGTAAGAAATATGTCTTGTTCCCAATTCTGCAAGATTACTGAACAGGGATTCGGACGCATTCGTGGCAAGTAAACAAACCCGTGAGAAAGCTCTCCTGGTTTTGACAAAGTTTTGAAGGATCTAGCAACTGCCACCCTCCAGCCTTGGCAGAGAGGTAGAGCTATAGAAAGACATAGTCTTTAGTATAGTGTCACTTAGGAATAAAGGTTTTTGGACTTTGTCAGTATTTTTTTATATAAAATCCCGTACACCTGGCCAGTCTGGCAGGAAGTTCTCGCGTCTGTGCATGCGTTGTGTGAGGAGAGTGATGTGTAGTGTTATAGTTACATCACTCTGCCTGAGCACATGCACCAACTCCTCTCCACTGGCAAAGGTGTTGCCAACTCTCTGAACGTTACCCCACCAGGGCTATATGAAATACCCTGGACCAGTCATCCTCGCTGATCCTGAGGTCAACTTAGCATTCAGTAACAACGAAACTCCGTCTGTGGAAGCGTGGCCCCCATTTGACCTTCATAGACACAGGGCTCCACATCTACTGCAGTTGCAGTGACTTCCAGGGTGCCTCAACCTATGGCCCTCCACCATGTCACCCAGGGCTCCACCCCCGCCAAACGCTACATGGAACACACTTCGGATATCAACTAAACCATCGTCTCCTGCTGCAAAAATATCCAAGCGCAATGAGACATCTTCTCAGCACAAGGTTCCTGATCACTTCTTCCCTTGCCTAACTCCTCAGAAGACACTTTCCCAGCCTGCATCAGTTCCTCCAGCATTTCCTCCCTGGGCTGAGTACATCAAACTCCTCTTCAAAGAGTACCCCACTGTTGATATGAAGCTTCATTGGCTATTTCAGGTCACCAAGACGATCGGGAGCTATCTGTTTGTTGTCATTTCCACTTCGTCTATATCTCAAGGTGAGGTACGGACATTATACACAGGGTCATGAGTGGTGAGTTCCTGTCCTTGTTCCTGGATGTTCAGGACTCAGTCGACAGGCTCTATAATTCCCTACCTACCTCATCACCTGCTACCCTGACGGTGTTCACCCTTCTTCGGCCAAAGAACTCCTTGGCATCTGCACTGCTTGTCGTTTCCATCTGCCTCGAAATGTGCATGGTGTGCTGCCAACCATGCCTCCTGGACTTGCCCGTATCGCACCCCCACCACCCACCATTGCTGCTACCACCTCTACTTTGGAACCGCTACCCTTTACCTGCACCAGACACCTCACAGTGGAGATGTCCTCGCTGTTATAAACCAGGAGTCAATGTGTGGTATGGTTGTACCAAACACTCAGGCCCTGCTGCGACTCATAGAGCCGCACTACCACACTTGCCACCACCACCATCATCACCTCCATCAGATTTTACCATTTCACTTGCCCCTTCTTCTACTCTTGATTCTGCACAAGTACTTGCCCTCTGTGAAGCCGTTGCCTTCTGGTGTCTTGGTGCAAAGCCCTTACAGCACACTTTGATGCCACTGAGGCCCGCATCGATGGCCTGGTCAGCTAGCACACCAGCACCAAAAACACTTGCTTCTCATGTTGAGCCTCATCAGGTTATCATCTCTACTGTCACCACCCTCACAGAGAAGTTGGATGCTATAGCCTCTCGCCTTGAGAGAATCAGTGATCTATCGGCAATGAACCCCTCACATACTACACAACAAGACAGTGCTCATGCTACCTCCTCATTCCCGCCTGACTCCCAGAAACCTAAACATATAATTTGCTAACCGAATGTTGCTTCGTGTTGTCTCTTGGAATGCCTTTGAAGTCAGAAGTCATTCAAAACTTGCTGCATTTAAGAGCTTAAGAGCTATGTGTGTCGCCATCACCGGCATGTTATATTTATTCAAGAATCTTTTGTTGGTCGTCCCTTGCCTGGGGAAGAGGCTTCCTCACTTAATGGCTACATTTCACGTGTTCACCTCATCGGGAATGGTCTCATTGGTTACAATCATTCCTCCATACCACATAAACTTCTCCATTGCTCTGTGGATGATGATATGACCTTTCAGCTTGAGGTCACAGTGGGAGATGGTAGGATCTGCTTATGTAACGTATATTCTGCCCCTGGAAAGATTAATCTCCCTGCCCTCTCTACTCCTACAAATCGTGGCATGAATCTCCCTGCCCTCTCTACTCCTACAATTCGTGGCATGATCTACAATGATGACCTTAACCTTCTCAGGAAACCTGGCCTGTGCACCCCTACTCCCCCTCCCTGTTTCAGTCCAGCCAGATATTTCCCCCCATGCTGAAAGTTCGGTTCGTACATTTCATTACAAAACGGGCCCTAATACAGATACCAATTATTCCTTTGCTGCATTGGAAAGTCAAAAAGTGTATCTTTCATTTGTTCTTGAGCGGTAAATTTGTAAAGTTATAAATCTATGTAGAACTAACAGTGTGAAAACTATATTGCCTTCATTCACGAAAAAATTGAAACTTTCTGAGGAAGTAAATATTTTAAATACAATCCCTATTCTGTTTCACTTGCTTTGCATTATGTTACCAAGTTTCACATGATATAGTGTATGGAGCACATGAAAATTTGCTATTTTCTGGTCCCAATCAAAGCTAGATTTGTTGTAATATTTTAGCCACAAAAAGTAAGAGATTGTGACTTGCAACTTGCACCGGCAAGACACACGTTTACAGTTCGGCACACCATTGCCAGACATACGAGGCTATAATGTGTATGAAAGCAAATCATACACCTTTCTTGTGTTTTTTTCATCCAATACGTCGTACGTGTCTAAATGGGTATGAAAACTGTGCGGGGGGTAGGTATTCATATGCGGCAAATGCATATGAAAACCGTGAAAGGGTTCGTTCTCGACATCCTGCTCTGGGTGACCTCTCTCTTACCCCAAATCACAATGGGCTTCCTCTCCTTGAATACATCCGCCACTACCAGCATTCTCACTGGGACGCCTGTGGTGCCACGCGCACTTGTAGAGGTACTCTCGATCACATCATAACACCCGGGATAGTGCTGTCCCGCGTCAGGTGCTCTTTCATCCTTACCCTCGTCTCGGACTACGTTCCCCTCAGCCTCCGCTCTTCCCTTCCTGCTGGACCTTCCCCTCCTTACACTTGCACCCGCATTACCATTCCTCCTAAGTACTGCCCTATGTACAGTCGCTCATAAAAGATGGTACCACTTTTGAACGTGAGGCTTTGTAACTTGTGGCATTCAGGTCTGGTAACACTGCACCTGACGTCAGGGATGGGGGCGAGGAATGGCGTCTGTGGGAGTGCGGGGAGGTGATGTGCACGAAACACTACTTCACGTCATGTTTTGAATCAATCACAACTCTTCTTGAAATATGTATTATACTTTCACAATCGCACACCAACAACATAACTCTCTAGCGACCACGCGTGCTCACTCCCACAGGACTAATGCTCTAAATGTCCTACAGCTTCACAGTGTTTATATAATTTCAGTCTGTCTCTGATCCTTTGAAGCGATGAACCACATTCATGCCAATGCACTCACGAACATAATTTTTCTCACGACTTTCACACACGAACATAATGTCTCTCTGTCTCTGATCCTTTGAGTCGATGAACCACATTCCTGCCAACGCACTCACAAACACATGCATGAGATATGTGCCCACTCCAGATACGCAGTGGAATTGTCATGTTTAAGTAAAAAGATTATCCCTATTCCCCAACACAGTTTTGATAAGATATTCTAAAACCTCCAGACACTGCTTTCCACCAGTAAGAGGGAGGGGGAAGGGGTGACAGGAAGGCAAAAACTAGGTGGTGTTTTGCACATCTTATATCAGGTCCAAGTGTTGTAGGCCAAATATTGAAAAGGTTTGTACTGTATTTCGATATTATATAGATATTCCTTTTTAACATAGTATTTAATAGATGTAATCACGCTGACCCACAGAACACAGTCCATAGTGAGTTATTTACTAAACGAAACAGTACAGTAAATGCAACTGTGATAAACCCTGATTCGAAGGTGTGTGTTTGGGTGGGTGGGGTAGGGGTGAAGTAGTGTTCCGACTCCTCCTCACCCCATCTCTGACGTCAGGTGCACTGTTACCACACCCGAATACCACGAGTTGCCAAGCCTCTCGCACAATGGGAGTACCTTATTTTATGAGTGATTGTACAGTCGGTACTCCGGTACTCCGCGCCTCAGGCTGGCTCCTTCATGCGCAGCAAGTCACAGTGAAGTAAGAGGGGCTGAGAGTGAGAGGCCAGAGAGGGAAGGGGAGGTGAGTGGGGGGACGAGTGATGGTGCTTGGATGGAGTGAGGGAGGGGAGGTAGGGTATGTAGGGGAGGGAGAATGAAGTGCAAAGTGGTGGTCACATAATTTCTCAATTTTCCTTTATTCATGGCATGATATAAAGAAGTTAATATTTGGTAGATAATGTTGCATTACACCTTGTAGAGCGGCGTCAGATAACAAGCTTTAATTGGGTAGTGATTTCAAGGGCTGGCACGTGTGATGAATATACTGCCGTGACAGATCAGACATTAGGCAGAGCTAGATATTTGTGTTTATCCTTGTATTTTGACTTCGGACACAGAATGGAATCTTGATGGCTTTGACTTCCGTAATGTTTCTGTAAGAAACGTCCTCTACTCTTATATGTAATTCATTTTGAAGTTAAATATCTTATGCAACCTTTGACATGGCTGTGTCCACAGTAGATATGATCATCCTCGCGGTATACACTCCCTCTATACAGTCACCATCATGTATACTATTTTATGGCATCTGTACTTGAAAAGGCTATTTAAAATAACGGTGAATTAAAAAAAAATGGTCTGTGTAATTGGATGGGTATGATAACGATATCTCTCATAATTAATCTGTTGCTTGGACTCCATGCCCATATGGGTTTGAATGGCCTCCAACAACCCCCAAACCCTCACATTATCTTGGAATGATAGTTTCCTCCGACAGAAAACATGTAGTTACAAATTGGTGGACAAGGCAACAGTGTGTTGTGCTGGAAACTTCTGGCTCCGCATTAATGTTTGATCTGACACGTCAGTATATTTCTCTCACGAGCCAGCCCTTGATATCACCACCTATCTAAAGCTTGTTATCTGACGCCGCAGCATTATCTACCGAATATTAACTCCATTATATCATGCCCTGAATGAATGAAAATAGACAAATTATGTGACCACCACTTCGCATTTCATTCTCTTTCCCCTACCTACCCTCCCTCCCCTCCCTCACTCCATCCCAGTACCATCACTCGTCCTCCCACCCACCCCCCCTTCCCTCTCTGGCCCCTCCCTCTCAGCCCCTCTTACTTCACTGTGACTTGCCGTGCATAAAGGAGCCAGTCTGAGGCACGGGGTACAAGAGGATAGGTGATTTATGACCACGACATATCCAACCTCCTCCCCACATTTGATTTACAATCACCTAATAGCTTATATTCCTCTCAAGTAAACGCCTCCCATGGCTTCCACAGCTGCTATGTTACAAGACAACACATTAAAAGTCGCCCTGAAGCTTATACTTGGACACTGAATCAATGCATCCCCCAAGCAGAAAGAAAGATGATGGAAGATGGTCTCCCTTTCCAGAGGCAACCAACATCTGACCATCTGCCCCAATACCAGGCATCAGGAGACAGTCTAATTGCCCTCCAGCAATGCGTCCATACTGAAGCTTGGTAGAGTCCACAGATAACATCAACCAGCAGATGAGTGTTGGATCCATGTGGCATCTAATAAACAAGGTTGTCAGGAAAATGCTCTCCAGTGCTCTTCACCACAGTCCAGCTGAGTACAGTCAAAGACAAAAGTCGTGTCGAGAAATTTGGTGAAAATATCTGCCGAAAGACTAGTTGCGGTGCTGCGGTCTGGTTTGTGTCGAACAGATGGTTGGTAGCATTGACTTGCCATTTGCTCCAGTTGACCGCCTGTATTTACCCTTTCGCGCACGGTACCGCGATTTGCGTTACATGTGGTGTG
>JAGKTI010031192.1:0-12200 GCA_018397915.1 Birgus latro
CCGTGAAATATGCCATATGAACTATTCTCGTAATATAAATGTATATAAGAAAGGAAGGGAGAAACCTGAGTGATATTTATATTCACCTGGAACTACCTAATTTATTATGTATTGTCTAGATTTCCTATGACTTATTTCTTAGCACATACATTAGCAGCTGATATTTTCAACTCTTGGCTACCAAGATACGTATTGTACAGTCAGTTCACTGTCGTCCTTCACGGTGAAATCACGCCCCTCAATTTCTGCCGCTTTTGCACCCATTATAAAAGGCCTTGTGACCTCTACCCCTGCTAAACATCGTGTGGGAAGCGGTAAAGGACTTTAGATATATACAGTATATGTGTAATAAAGTACTAGAAATAATAAAGTGTGAGTGTGTATATGAATAAGAAATGACAATACCAGCGGCGAATTAGCACGAGTAGGAGGCCCGTACGCACTCATATTTTACATTGCTTTCACAATTTTTTTTTTTCTGGAGTATGGATTCCAAACTACTTGGAAATCATTGAATAGTGTTTCTAGTGTTAATATCTGGCAGTGGTGTCGGGAAGTGTAAAGTGGAGACTTAGTTACCCAATTTCAGAAGTCTCCACAGGTCCTACGGTACTCGACGAGTGTAAAAAACCATCCCAGGAGAAAGGTGAAGGTATGTTCCATATGCATATTTGATTATAATATTCTATGACTAATAGCTGATTTTTGGCAAATATTTTTAAAAAGTCAGCCAGAGTGCGGATTTGCCCCGCGGGATGGGCACGGCGCACCTCCGACAAACGCGGTTTAAGGGTTAAGGAAATCAAGGAGCAACATAAGGGGTGGAAGAAAATTCAAGAGGAAGGAAATGTAAATTTGAGAGATTATAGAACAACAGAGCGAGGAAAAGGTGGAGAAGGAAGTGGTTAGGGTACTGAGAAGTAGAGAATCTTTGGTCACGGATGTAGCAGATAAGAAAAATGTGTTATAATTTCAGGAGTTAACCCCTTAACCGCAGGTCGTCACTTTCGTGACGGTCGGGTGCAATGGATCATACCACGGGACGTCACTTGAGTGACTCTGTGTTATTTTTAATTCCCTCAGGCTTTCAGGTGGTGACTTGTATCATTTATCAGCACTGCCAATGTCTAACAATAGTCAGAGCTGCTAATGTCATCAGTACTCCCATCCACTGTTGACAGTTTAGCCATTTTCCCCCATTCTAGACTCCACCTCCCTACCTCCCCTCGAGCGGTGGCTCGATCGGTAAAGAGGGGGCTTGCAGTCCTGACGGACCCAGGTTCGAATCCTCGCTGGGGCAGGGAACAGTTTCAGGATTCGAATTTCATTAAATCAGGCTTTACTGATCTACCAGAAGACCCACTGACATGTCGTAAAAATACCCCCGCTAATACCAATACACCAGTCCTGTATGAGACAGTCCTAGCATGTATTCAATATGGATGGTGGGTGTTAGCGCCGAAATTGTGACATGTAGAGGTGTTGGTATGTAGGAGGACTGCTGGGCCTTGATAGCAGGCTGTGAAGCCTATGCCCAGAGTCGGGGGGGGGGAACTCGTGTCGTCTTCTCAGCTTTCTCTGCGCTAAGTAAATCTTCCCCGGATTTTTCCACTGTTTTCATCCATTGAAATGAGCCCTATGCCCTATTCTTATATAAAATAATACATATATATAAAAATTAGGTAATTGATAGTGCCATACACCTGGAATTGGCTAATTATCACTTGGCAAAATCCTACCTGCACTCGTTCGCTAATTTCCCCTGCTTTTTTTTCCCGTGAAATATGCCATATGAGCTACTCTCGTAATATATATGTATATAAGAAAGGAAGGGAGAAGCCTGAGTGATATTTATATTCACCTGAAACTACCTAATTTATTATGTATTGTCTAGATTTCCTACAACTTATTTCTTAACATATACATTAGCAGCTGACATTTTCATCTCTTGGCTACTGAGATAGGTATGGTACAGCCAGTTTGCTCTCGTCCTTCACGGTGAAATCATGCCCCTCCATTTCTGCCACTTTTGCACCTATTATAAAAGGCCCTGTGACCTCTACCCCTACTAAACATCGTGTGGGAAGTGGTAAAGGACTGTAGATATATATAAGTGTAATAAAGTACTAGAAATAATAAAGTGTGAGTGTGTATATGAGTAAGAAATGACAGAATACCTGCGGTGAAATAGCGTGAGTGGGAGGCTTGTACGTGCTAGTATTTTACATTGCTTTCACATTTTTTTTTTTTTTTAGTATGGATTCCAAACTACTTGGAAGTCATTGAATAGTGTTTCTAGTGATAATATCTGGCAGTGGTATTCAGATTAGGGGATGTTGGGAAGTGTAAAGTGGAGACTTAATTACCCAACTTCAAAAGTCTCCACAAGTCCTACGGTAGTTGCCGAGTGCAAAAAAAAAAATCGCAGGAGAAAGCTGAAGGTATGTGCCATATGCATATTTAATTATAATATTCTGGGACTAACAACTGATTTTTGGCAAATATTTTTGAAAAGTCAGTCAGAGCGCAAATATCCCCGCGGGAATGGCCTGGCACGCCTCCGACAACCCCGTGGTGGAGGGGTTAAAGAAAAACGTATGACAGTAAGATCCGAAAGAGGAAGAAGAACTGAGGAAGGTTAGAGAGAGAATATTAGTAGTTATGGAGAGTAACAACGAAGCTCAAAAAGAGATTGAAGAAGTGTTTAGGTTAGGAAAGTACGAGGAAGGAGGGGCGAGGCCATTAAAGGTAAAGTTTAACCCTTAAACCGCGGGGTTGTCGGAGGCGCGCCTGGCCCGTCCCGCGGGGATATTCGTGCTTTGACTGACTTAAAATACAGTATTTGCCAAAAACCAGCTATTAGTCCTAGAATATTATAATTACATATGCATGTGGCACATGCCTTCAGCTTTCTCCTGGGATGTTTTTTTTTAGCACTCGTCGACTACCGTAGGACTTGTGGAGACTTCTGAAGTTGGGTAACTAAGTCTCCACTTTACAATTCCCGACTTCCCGTAATATGAATACCACTACCAGATATTAACAGTAGAAACACTATTCAGTGATTTCCAAGTAGTTTGGAATCCATACTAAAAAAAAACAATGAAAGCAATATAAAATACAAGCGCGTACGAGCCTCCCACTTTCGCTAATTCGCTGCTGGTATTCTGTCATTTCTTACTCAAATACACACTCACACTTTATTATTTCTAATACTTTATTACACTTATATATATCTAGAGTCCTTTACCGCTTCCCACATGATGTTTAGTAGGGGTAGAGGTCACAGGGCCTTTTATAATAGGCGCAAAAGCGGCAGAAATGGAGGGGCGTGATTTCACCATGAAGGACGAGAGGGAACTGACTGTACCATACGTATCTCGGTAGCCAAGAGTTGAAAATGTCAGCTGCTAATGTATGTGCTAAGAAATAAGTCGTAGGAAATCTAGACAATACATAGTAAATTAGGTAGTTCCAGGTGAATATAAATTCACTCAGGCTTCTCCCTTCCTTTCTTATATACATTTATATTACGAGAGTAGCTCATAAGGCATTTTTCACAGGAAAAAAAGCAGGGGAAATTAGCGAACGAGTGCAGGTAGGATGTTGCCAAGTGATAATTAGCCAATTCCAGGTGTATGGCACTATCAATTACCTTATTTATATATATATATATATATATTATTTTGTATAAGAATAGGGCATAGGTCTCATTTCAATGGATGAAAACAGTGGAAAAATCCTGGGAAGATTTACTCAGCGCAGAGCGGCTGAGCAGACGACACGAGAGGGTAATGGAAAGAAGGTACGGAGGGGAGTGTAGAATGGGGGAAAATGGCTAAATTGTCAACAATGGATGGGAGTACTGATGACATTAGCAGCTTTGTCTGTTGTTGGACATTGGCAATGCTGATAGATGATACAAGTCACAGCCTGAAAGCCCGGGCGAATTAAAAAAACAGTGTCACAGAAGTGATGCCCCACAGTATGATCCATTGCACCCGACCGTCACGAAAGTGACGACCCATGGTTAAGGGGTTAAGTCTCAGGTAATGGTGAATGAAATCTTCAATAGAACATGGAAATTATTGGACAAAGAAGAGTTAAAAAATGTTTGGATAAGGAGATATGCAAATGAGGAAGAAAGAGCTACAATAAAGGAGTTAGCAAAGGAAGTAAAGGTAAAAATTAACAGAGAATGGAGGAAGAGAAGACAGTGTTCTACTGGAGAGTTATGGATCAGAAATTAAGAAAGTGGTAGTGATGGAGGGAAGGAGAGAGGAGAGTATAAAATACAATGAAAAATGTTTGAAAGTGATGTATACAAATATTGATGGGTTAATATTGGCAAGGTTAGAAATTAATGATTTTTTGAGAGTACATGAAGCTGATGTTATGTGCTTTGTAGAGGTTAAGTTGAAGGAAGATAATGATATTCATATGGGAGATGGTAAACATAAATTGTGGATAAGAGACAGAAAAGAAAAAATGGGAGGAGGAGTGATGATAGCAGTGAAGGACAATTTAAATGTAGATACTGTGGAAATGGGAGAGGGTAGGGCTGCAGTGCGTGTGGATGGCAAACTGAGTGAATCTTTCCATTTGAATGTTGGATTGAAACAAGGATGTGTCATGTCTCCATGGTTGTTCAATCTGTATATGGATGGGGTTATAAAAGAGAGACAAGGTCGGGCAGTGGATGTTGGAGTGGCCCTAGTGAGAGAGGGCAGTGTGTGGAAACTCCCTGTACTGTTGTTTGCAGATGATACTGTGTTGTTGAGTGAAGACGAAGGGGAGCTGCAAGGCTTGGTAGATGAGTTTGGGAGAGTGTGTAAGAAACGGAATCTAAAGGTGAATGTGGGGAAGAGTAAAGTGATGGTCTTCGAGAGAAGTGAAGCCAGTGAGTGTACAGTGAGATTGGATGGGAAGGATATGGAGAATGTGAGTGAATTTAAATACTTGGGCAGTGTGATTAGTAAGGATGGTAGTCTGGAGGGTGAAGTGCTCAAAAGGGTACAGCAGGGAAGGAAGGTTGCTGGTTCGTTGAAAGCAGTGATAAGAAACAGGGAGGTGAGCATGGAAGTGAAAAAGTTGTTACATGACAGTATTGTGATACCAACTCTGACATATGGAAGTGTAGCTTGGACCCTGATGGAAGGACAGAAGTCAAGAGTGAGAGCAGTGGAAATGAGTTATTTGAGAGGAGCATGTGGAGTCACGTGGAGAGACAGACTAACAAATGAGGAAGTGAAGGAGCGTTGTGGTGTGGTTGAGGACGTGATGGGAAGCGTTAGGAGAAACACGTTAAGGTGGTTTGGGCATGTGGAGAGGATGGAGAGTGAAAGATTGACGAGGAGAGTGTATGTGAGTGAGGTGGAGGGGGCGAGAGGGAGGGGGAGGCCGAGGATGAGATGGAGGGATGGAGTGGAGAGGTATATGAGAGAGGGGGGTGTGAGTTGGGAGCGTGGTAGTGAAATGGCAGGGGACAGAGTGACATGGAGGCGATTTGTTTGTGGCCACCCCGTTCGGGATTGAGGCGTCTGGCAATAGATAGATAGATAGAAACTGGGGAGAATGGTAAGAGAGATATGGCACTGGCATATGTTCCTCCTAAGACAAGAGCATGGAATGATGATGAATACCAGGATGTTGTCAGACATGGTTAGTTATCTACAGAAAGTGATTGAGAAAAGCAATAATATAATTCTAATTGGTGATTTTAATTGTAAAGAGGTGAACTGGGAGGAATGAGACTCAGGAGGCAGTGTAGATTCGTGGGACACTAAATTGTTAAGTATTTCAATGAATAATGTAATGGCGCAGTGGGTCAAAAAAGATACACGATTCCGAGGTGATGACACACCAACAAGAGTAGATTTACTACTAGTAACCAAAGAACCTGATGTAATTGAATCTTTGAAATATCTGTGTCCCATAGGAGAAAGTGATCCTGTAGTCATTGAATTCCAGGTGATAGTAGGGAACATGGTTCCAAGAGACGTGCTTTATAAGAAAAGAAGATACAACTTTGGGAAAGCAAACTTTGCAGAATTGAGAAATTTTGTCGAAAATGCTGATTGGTGAAAATTCAGAGAAACAAGAGATATACAGAGGATGTGGGATATCTTTCTAGGCTTCTATAATTTGGGAGTGGAAAAATATGTGCCAAGAGCAAGAGGGAAAGAAAATAGGAAAAAGGAATGGTTTAATAGATGGTGTATGGTAGCAATAAAAGAGAGGGACATGGCATGGAAAAGTGGAGAAAGAGAGGTAATAACAGAACAAAGGAAGAATATAATAGTACTAGAAATGAATATACAAGAATACGTAGAGAGGAAGAAAGGAACTTTGAAAAAAGTATAATTGACAATTGTAGGGACAAACCCAAATTGGTTTATAGATTTGTCAGTGGCAAATTGAAACAAAAGGAAGGAACCACCATACTGAAAGTAGGAGGAGAGGTCTATAAAGATGTGGCAATGCAAGCTGAAATAATGAACAAATGTTTCCAAACTGTTTTCACTACTGAAAGGGAGTTTGTAGAGGGGGAGGGAGTGACCAGAAATGCAGTGATAAAAGATATAAAAGTAGAAGTGCAGGAAGTGTATAAATTACTGAAAACTCAAGATGAAAAGAAAGCCCCAGGTCCTGATGGAATCTCAAATTGGGTACTGAAAGAATGCAGCAAACAACTGGCGGATAAGATTCACAATTTAACTGTGTGTTCTTTGGAAGAGGGGAAAGTGCCTCGGGAATGGAACAGGGCAAGTGTGGTGCCAATTTATAAAGGAGGAAACAAGGAAGAACCCCTGACTTATAGACCAGTGTCCCTAACCAGCATGGTCACAAAATTGTGTGAAAGAATCCTGAAAGATAGATGGATATAATATCTGGAAGAGATGAATATTTTGACTGAAAGCCAGTTTGGTTTCAGAAGTGGAAGGTCGTGTGTTTCCAATTTGTTGAGCTTTTACTCAAGAGCAATTGACATGTTACAGGAGAGAGATGGTTGGGTGCATTGTGTATATTTAGATTTGGAGAAGGCCATTGACAAGGTACCCCATAAGAGACTAATGTGGAAATTAAAGCCTATAGGAGGTCTGAAGGGAAACCTGGAATGGATGAGAGACTTTTTGAGAGATAGATAAATGAGGACAGGACATCTGGATGGAGGGAAGTAACAAGTGGTGTCCCACAGGGCTCGGTGTTGGCGCCAGTAATGTTCCTGATTTACGTAAATGGTATGGTAGATGGAGTGAACAGTTGCGCATGTCTGCTTGCTGATGGTGGAAAGATATAGAGAAAGGTAGAGGTTGAAGAGGACTGTAAAATGCTACATGAAGATATGGATAGGATACATGATTGGAGCTGGATGTGGGAATTGAAATTCAACGGAAAAAAATGTAAAATATTGGAAACTGGTAAAAGTATCAAGAGGCCATCACTGAATTATTTGATGGGTAATGAACCATTTACAATACGACAGAGGAGAAAGATTTGGGAGTGCTGGTCCAGGATAATTTGTGACCTGAAAAACACATAAATAAGATAGTTAGAGAGATATAATCTCTTGACCAATATAAGAGTGGCATTTTGTAACATGTATGAGGAGACGATGAAAAAATTGATAGTGGCCATGATCCGCCCCAGATTAGAATATGCAGCAGTAGTGTGGTCCCCACACAAATGAAAGATATAAACAAGATTGAGAGATTACAAAGAACAGCAACCAAGATGGTCCCCAGTCTGGGAGATTTGTCGTACAGAGAGAGAGGCTGGAAAGACTGGATTTTCCTTCCTTAGAGGAAAGGAGAGAGAGGGGTGACATGATTGCAGTGTTTAGGACCATGATGAGAGTAGATAAAATTGACAGAAAATCTGATTGTGTGGGATGTGAGAGTAACAAGAGGACACAGAATGAAACTAAAGAAGCCAAACTGCTTGAAGGACATCAAGAAGTGTAGCTTTCCTTATAGATGCATAGACTTGTGGAACAGCCTGGACAAAGAGATCGTCCAGTCTAAAAACTTAAACGAGTAGAAAGCAAAGTTTGACTTACTGAGAAATAGAGACGGGACCCCATGAGCATAGCTCATTTCCTGTATATCACAATTAGGTAAATACACACACACACACATCCTCCTTTTGCCTGAATTTTCACTTGTTTCCTTTCCTCGTTTGACATCATTCACATCCTCCTTCATCACATTCTCTGTCACTTCCTTTCCTCTTGCTCATACATCCTTCACACTCTTCCTCTTTTTCATCCCCTTCTTTCCCTCCTTCTCCAATATTCCCTCCCTGATTAGTCTTCTTGTCTCATTTTCCTCTCACCCTTTTTCCCTTCCCCTGTCATTTTCTTCCCTCCCCCTCTCTTCTTTCCCTCCCCCTCTCTTCTTTCCCTCCCACCACTTCTTAAAGCTTCTTGTCATCCCTCCCTTCCCCTTTTTTTCACCCTCTTTTTCCTTCCCTTCCTCCCTAGTCTCTCTTTCTCCCTCTGTTTTCTTCTCCCCCTCACTTTCTTCCTCTCTCCCACCTCCATTTTATTTTTCTTTCCTCCCTCTGTTTCTCACACCTTTTCTTTTCTCCCTCCCTCCCTCTTATTCTCATGTTCTCATTCTTTCCTTCCCTCCCACCCAATTCTCACACCCTTTTCTCTGTTTCTCCCATTGTTTTCTTTTCTCCCTTCACTTTCTTTCTCTTTCTCTCCCTCTCTCTTCTTTCCCTCCCTTTGCTTCTCACACCTCCTTTCTTTCTTCCTACTTCTACTTTTCATACTCTTTTTTTCCTTTCCTTACTTCATCTCCCTTGCTGGATATTGGAGTATGCCTGTACAGGCATGCCCTGATATCCGGCGCATCAGTAACTGACAAGTCACTACACCTATCCATCTATCTATCTATTGCCAGACACCATAATCCCGTAAAGGGTGGCCGCTTGACTTTGAGTTATTTATTTTATGGAGCGGGGCACTAACCCTCCACCAACCCACTTGTTGACACGTAGGGAGCACGTACACCACACCGAACAAAGAAATCGGGGAACATTCCCACAATCCGAATGGCCTTCGCATCTTCAGTCCGAACACTCCACTGCTCCCTAGGTTTTAAACGTGCGTGTCCAAACGCGGATGTGGTGGTGCACGTGGCTCTTCACGTCCTCTCTGCATCCCCTCACTTCTGCCCCTGTCCCCAACCCTCGCCAACCAGCTGCGGGAAGAAAAGGAACATGAAGAAGGGAGAGAGAGGGAGAATGTGATGGGGAGAAAAGAAAACAAAGGGGGATAGAGAGGTTAGGAAGAAAGGGCTGTGAGTGAGAATATAAAACGAGGGAGAGGGGGAAGATAAAGTTTGCGATGCAGAGGGAGTGAAAAAGACAATGGGAAGGAAGGAAAAGACAATGGGGAGGGAGAGAGGGAGAAAATGAGGGGAAAGGCAGAAGATAGAGGGAGAGAGAGAATAGGAAGGAAGGGAAGGACAAAAGAAAGTGTGAGAAAAAGGAGGGAGGGAAGAGATGTGAGAAGCAAAGGGAGGGAAAGAGGAAGAAAGTGAAGGGAGAGAAGAAAACAGTGAGAGAAATAGAGAGAAGGGAGAGAGAGCTAGAAGGGAGGGAGGGAAAGAAAGAAAACATGAGAAGAAGAGGGAGGGAGGAAGTGAAGATAAAGTGTGAGAAGCAGAGGGAGGGAAGAAAAAGAAAATTCGGGAGAGAGAGAGGAGAAAGTGAGGGGAAGAGGAAAAAACAGAGGGAGAAATAGAGAGAGAGACTAGGGAGGAAGGGAAGGAAAAAGAGGGTGAAAAGAAGGGGAAGGGAGGTAAGATAATAAGCTGTGAGAAGCAGAGGGAGGGAAAAATTGACAGAGGGGGAGGGAAAGAGGGTGTGAAAAGCATGAGACAGAAAGACTAAATAAGGAGGGAAGATTGGAGAAGGAGGGAAAGAAAGGGAAGAAAAAGAGGGAGAGTATAAAGGATGTACAAGAGGAAGAAAAGGAAGAAACAGAGAGAGAAAATGAGATGAAGGAGGATGTGAAAGATGTTGAAGGAGGAAAGGAAAAGAAAATGAAAATTCAGACAGGAGGAGGAAGTGTGTGTGTGTGTGTGTGTGCATTTGCCTATTTGTAGTATATAGGAATTGAGCCAAGCTCGTGTTGTCCTGTCTCCATGTCTACATTTATCTAATCTAGTTTTAAACACATGAATGTTTTTCACCTGTACCACCTCTTTGTCTATGTCATTCCAAATACTTATGCTTCTGTTCATGAAACTGAACCTTTTAAGATCATTAAGACATCTACTTTTTCTCATCTTGAAGCCATGACCTCTTGTTCTTCCATCGTCCAACACAAAAAGATCCTCTCTATCCATCCTTTCCAATTCTCTTACATTTCTAAATATCGTGATCAAGTCACCTCTTTCCCTTCTCTTGCACAGTGTTGGTAACTTCAGTTTTTCCAATTTCTTCTTATAGGTGAGTTCCCTTAAACATGGTATCATCCTCTTTGCCATCCGTTGAATCCTCTCTAGTTTATCAATATGCTTCTTCAAATGAGGTGGCCATACCACAGCCGCATACACTAGTCTTGGTCTTATCATGGTCACTATCAACTCCCTCAACATTTCCTCGTCCATATAAGTAAAAGCCACTCACATGTTAGTCAGTACAGTAAAAGCTTGATATAACGGAATAATTCAGCCCACCCCTATTCTGTTTTATCAAATATTCCGCTTTTTCAAGCTTCTGTTCCAAAACCATAGATGGAACTAAATTTTCTGGAAATTTGCGATTTTTCCGATATTATCCCCTTAACTCATGACCTGAAGCATGATGTCGTGCAGCTTTGAAGAGTTGGAGATCCAGCCATCACAAGCATGGAAATCTTCTATTTCTAGTTTTTCAGCAAATCTTAAAGCAGCATTCTTTATCACAGGCCCACTCACTGGCATGCCCTGGGCTCTTAGCTGCTGGTACCACTTTTTTTTTTTTTTTTTTTTATGTGTCCGACTCTGGGCATAGGCTTCACAGCCTGCTATCAAGGCCCAGTCGTCCTCCTACAATCTACATGTCACCACTTCGGCGCTTAACACCCACCGTCCATATTGAATACATGCTAGGGCTGTCTCATACAGGACTGGTGTATTGGTATTAGCGGGGTCATTTTTACGACATGTCGGCGGGTCTTCTGGTAGATCAGTAAAGCCTGATTTAATGAAATTCAAATCCTTAAACTGTTCCCTGCACCAGCAAGGATTTGAACCTGGGTCCCACGGGACCGCAAGCCCTCCTCAAGTTTTTCATATTTTGGCTTTTTTTAAAGATCACCTTTCCAAAAATGATGATTTCTTAGGCGAACTAGCACTGTTGTCCGGCAGCACTTTCAATTTCTGATTTCCACCTTATGTTTGCAAATTTCATAAACTTGAGTTTTCTTGGATATATGTGGAATAACTGAAACTAAATGGCGAGGTGAGAGTGTGAGAGAATGGGAATATGGATGGGGTATATGCGCGGGAGTGGGTGAGAATGAGAGGGCGAAAGAGGGAGTGTGTATTGTTGTGAGCAACAGGTGGAAGGAGAATGTAAGAGAGTATGGATCAGCTGGGTCAAGGATTGTGTGGGTAAGAGTGAAAGTTGGACTACAAATGTGGGCAATTGTGTGCGTGTATGCGCCAATGCAAGATCGTGTAAGTAGAGTGAGAGAAGAGTTTTGGACAAATGTGGAAGCCTGCTTGGAAAAGTTTGAAAGGAATGAGAGAGTGTTTCTGATTGGAGATATGAATGGAAAAGTAGGGAGTGAGAAGGTGGATGGAGTGGTTGGTGAGTGGGGTGTGCCTACAGAGATGGATGAGAATGGCAGTGCTTTAGTGGACATTTGTGCTGCGAGGGGGTTGGTGGTAGCTAATACCCTCTTCAGGCACAAAATGATCCATAGGTATACATGGCGAGTGGTGAGAAGAGAGGACGGTGGAATGAATGAACGGAAGGCAATGATTGACTATGTGTGTGTGGATGAAAGGATGAGAAGATATGTAATGGATGCAAGAGTATATAGAGGTTGGGGGAGTGGACTTTCTGACCACCACTTGGTGGTTGCCAGAATCAGAGTCCAAACAAGATGGAGGAAGAGAAGAAAGGAAGGACAGGAGGAACTATTTGTTAACAAGGAGGGTAGAAAAGTTACAAGAGGATGGAATAAAGGCTGAATA
>JAGKTI010031193.1:0-12200 GCA_018397915.1 Birgus latro
GTAAAAGTCCCCCAGTCGAACCACCAATAATTTGAATATCGCAATACTCCAAATTCTTCAAGGAGATTTTTTTTTTTTTTTTCTCCTGGGCTTTATCTAAGGATTTATCTGGCTTGGATGTGCTCTTGGACTTGGATGTACCTGCCTGCAACTATTCAGCTACTCTTTTAAGTATTTCTGGTGTCTAAAACAATAATCCATAACATTTTAAGTGTCTGTTTAATGATCGTGTATATTTTTCTAATGTTTTCAAATGTCTCTCCCAATGGTCCATATAAACCAATAGTCTGAAAGCTCCTCGGTCCCCTGCCATTCGGATTACAGGACTTTTACTGTATATACATGCATACTTTGCTTAGTGTGCTGTACTGGATGCATTTTATCTTTCATACCTTAAGTATTTTACTTTGTAGTTATACATAACTGCGTTCCAATTTTAATCATGATCATCTCTGTCCCCAGCTGCCGCCTGAGTTGCTGAAAGCCCTGAAGCAGATGATGAATCCTGACACTATGCAGAAGCTGGCAGAAGCTGGTCCAGCCATAATGTCAGGCAGAGAACAGCCAATGGGAATCAGTTTTAGTAGTCACTCTGACATGAATAATCATGGTGTTTGTGGGGTAAAGAATTCTCAGGAAGGAAGTCTTAATCATGATGAGGAAATGAATGACTTCAACCCATTCCAGAGCAGACCTAAAAGGTTGTGTGGGTTTGAAAGATCACCAAAGTCCATGGTTCAGCAAGATTTACAGAGTGACAGAGAGAAGGCAATAGATAAAAATACTTGGTATAATGTGTCCAGCAATCTGAATTCATCTGATGACTTCACAGGTGTTGTCACCAAAAAGTTTAGCTTTGATAGAGAGTCTTACCAGTCAAGCTCAGGCCAACAGTGCAGTTCCGTTACATCCCCGCAGATGTGTTCTCCAACCATGACATCGCACAAAAGTACTGAAATTTATACACCATCAACTGCAGAACATCTTAGTGCCACCAGTTACACAAATCAGAAACTTGCTCAAGATATTGGCACTGGCTGCTACCAACAGAGCAGTGGTAGCCTGGCATCCCCTTCACCAAGCTATGACAGTGGCATTGTATCACCCTCAGGAAATCATGAGTTTAGCCAAAATAGAGAAAAATCTCCTATACCTTTAACACCTTATTCACCAAGCATAGACTTGCTCTCTCCAGAAACTCCTAATTACAGAAAACTAAGTCCAAGTTATCCTTCACCTCAAAGTCATAACCCAGGAATGAGAGGTAACATGAACTCAGGCTGTTATGAGCAAGGAGGGTCTCCTCATTTTAAGGACAGTGGTTTCAAAACAAGTGCTAACTTTCAAACCTTTTCTGGGAGCAGTAATGGTATACCTTCTCCTGGCACTCACCATCATAGTACAGTATCACCAAATAGCTTTGATGAAAATAAGGGAAACTTAGCAGCATACCCAAATAGTGAGCAGTGGTGTGAAGGAGCAGGGATGTATGTCTCTACAAGTAGCCCTCAAAATTGTAGCAATAATGTTCTTCCTCATAACCACAGCTTTCAACCAACTAGCTCCAGTCATGTGACACTCCCAAAAGAAAATATATCATTATGCCCGCAGGGTCAGTTTTCTGCCAAGTCTTGCATAGTAGGTGATATGCAGCCACAGTATTCTCATCAGACACAGCGGGACTCAATGATCACCAATATCCATCCCAGCCAAGAGCACGATATTAACTATTCCGCCATTCAGATTTTTGACATGAGCTTGTCGAGTCATCAGCCATTGAAACAAGTAACTCACCCTCAAGAACACCAGTCCAAAGTGGAACACACAAGTTCCTGCATTTCTTCAGGCCAGTGTCTTTCTGTAGGTATGTTGAACACTTTAAGCTGTTGATGGATTTGCTTTGACCTCTAGAAATAAAGTCACTATCATACTTATTTGCATATGGTGTGATTACAAAGCAATAGCCTATACACTGTTTCATTGTCATAATATGTACAAAGTACAATGCCCTGGTAGTCATTGGTGTCAGATGTGTCTCTTCTTGATTTAAGCCATTATAGAGAACCTGTTGCATTTGCAACTCAGAACTTCAGTATGCCAATAACAGCAAAGACTGTTATAGCAGTTTACTGTACTTCTTGATAATCTTACTTCGAGAAATGAGAAAAGTGGTGTCTCATGTATACCCTTCCACACCGGTCACCAAGAGTAACAGGCTATCACTACAGTCCAGTGTTTATTGTGTTTATTTCCCTTTGAGTGCTACAGGTCAGTGCGTAGATAGGTTTCAATGTCAAGTTTATAATCATGGATCTAATTATTTATACAAGAATGTAAAATTTAAGTAAAGAGCAAAAACAAAGTTCCTGGAGTATACGAACATTTAATGGTATGGTAACTGCATTATGGGGGTCTTCCTTAACCCAAATATCATTGTGTGGCAGTACCCAGCCTGATTATAATTACCTGTATAGAATAAAAAGGCCATTGTGCAAAAGGGGTTAATTTCCATATAGATACAGTGAGTCTTATTTATAAATACAATACCTGTATGTACATTCCTAAACACATATAAATGATACTTCAGACACATTCATAATGCTATGTTTACAGTGGTGATATATGAAAATTAATAACAGTCGACCTCATTAATATGTCATGATTAAAAACAGTACAGTGTTATATAAGTATCTTGATTGTAAGATCTGTTGAATATGCTGCATAGTGGAACTCTCCCCCCCACCCCCACCCCCCCCTTTCTTTTTTTAGTGTGCAATGAAGTGCCTGTACGCATAAGAGTAATAATGATCAGCTCTGGATAATTAATATTCTATGTACAATCAAAAGCAACAATCGGATGCCCCCCTCCGTAGTAGCTGAAGTCATGACCAGTGAAGAGTGGCTGAGCGAACAATCCCTCCCCCACCCACACTGCTCCCCCAGCCCCGTTTACAAGTTGCCGGTTAGGTCTGTGAGGTTCGTGGCAAGCGATGTAACACTGTGTCCTTATCTGCATGATGTAACATTCTCGTGAGTTACATGATTCGTTCATTTATCATCCGATCCTACGTTGCCCCATAAGGAGCGTAGGAGCCTGGGGCCATTAAGTTGGTCCTAACATTTAAGATGAGAGTGACCAGCCTCACTCATCCCTGAGTGGCATTACATGAGCAGTAAACCCCAACCATCCCTTGGATATAAACCTTCACCATCTCAATCCGATTGGAGTGCCATAATTACTCACTAAACCACCAGGCGCCAAAATTTGGTTATATGGTTACCACCCAGCATAGGTTTCCTGGTGTATAGGAAACCATTTGGCTTGTCACTCAGTGTACAGTCACCCACGGGCAGAAGGAAGAGGAAAGAAAGACAGAGGAGGGAGTGTAAAGTCACCTGTAGGCAGAGGGACGAGGAAAGAATGAAGGAAAGAAAGACAGTTACCTATCTCTATCTATCTATCTATCTATCTATTGCCAGACGCCTTGATCCCGAACGGGGTGGCCACAAACAAATCGCCTCCATGTCACTCTGTCCCCTGCCATTTCACTACCACGCTCCCAACTCACACCCCCCTCTCTCATATACCTCTCCACTCCATCCCTCCATCTCATCCTTGGCCTCCCCCTCCCTCTCGCCCCCTCCACCTCACTTACATACACTCTCCTCATCAGTCTTTCACTCTCCATCCTCTCCACCTGCCCAAACCACCTTAACGTGTTTCTCCTAACGCTTCCCATCACATCCTCAACCACACCACAACGCTCCTTCACTTCCTCATTTGTTAGTCTGTCTCTCCATGTGACTCCACATGCTCCTCTCAAATAACTCATTTCCACTGCTGTCACTCTTGACTTCTGTCCTTCCAACAGGGTCCAAGCTTCACTTCCATATGTCAGAGTTGGTATCACAATACTGTCATGTAACAACTTTTTCACTTCCATGCTCACCTTCCTGCTTCTTATCACTTCTTTCAACGAACCAGCAACTTTCCTACCCTGCTGCACCCTTTGAAGCACTTCACCCTCCAGACTTCCATCCTTACTCATCACACTGCCCAAGTACTTAAATTCATTCTCATTCTCCATATCCTTCCCATCTAATCTCACTGTACATTCACTGGCTTCGCTTCTCTCTCAAAGATCATCACTTTACTCTTCCCCACATTCACCTTTAGATTCCGTTTCTTACACACACTCCCAGACTCATCTACCAAGCCTTGCAGCTCCCCTTCGTCTTCACTCAACAACACAGTATCATCTGCAAACAACAAACAGTACAGGGAGTTTCCAAACACTGCCCTCTCTCACTAGGGCCGCTCCAACATCCACTGCCCGACCTTGTATCTCTTTTATAACCCCATCCATATACAGATTGAACAACCATGGAGACATGACACATCCTTGTTTCAATCCAACCTTCAAATGGAAAGATTCACTCAATTTGCCATCCACACGCACTACAGCTTAGCACCCTCATACATACTCTTCACTGCCTTCAACAACTTCCCATCCACTCCATATATTCTTAATACCTTCCACAAACCTTGTCTATCCACCCTGTCATATGCTTTCTCCAGATCCATGAAGGCTGCATACAACTTCTTGCCCTTCTCTGGAAACTTTTCCACTAAGGATCTAAGAATGAATATCTGGTCTACACAACCTCTTCCCTTCCTAAAACCTCCTTGTTCTTCTCCAACTAATTCCCCAGTAATTTCCCTAACTCTGTCAATAAGTATCCTACTGTATACTTTTCCTATTACACTGAGAAGGCAAATGCCCCTATGATTACCACACACTGCTTTTTCCCCATTTCCTTTGTACAGAGGAATAATTATACCTGACTTCCAGTCCTCCAGGACTCTACCCTCCTCCCACACCAATCTGCACACCTTCCACATCCAGTCTATTACTATCTCTCCCCCCTGCTTCAGCATTTCACCACACACTCCATCAATTCCTGGGGCTTTCCCCATTTTAACTTTCTTCATTGCTTCCACCACTTCCATCCTGGTGATTTCTTCCTCTCTTCTCACAACCCTCCTTCTCCCTGCCATTCCCCAGCCACTTATACTTGCATTACTTACATTCTCTGTGTTCAACAGTTCATTAAAGTGTTCTCTCCATCTGTTTACTTTTTCTCCCTTCTCCACTAGCAATCTACCATTTTTATCTTTCACACCCCCACTGACTTCGTTGGCACCCTGTCTAGCTCTCTTTACCTCCTTCCAGAACATTTTCTTACATTCCCTCCACTTTGCACTCAAATTCCTTCCAAATTCCTCATCCACTCTCTTCTTACTCTCTCTTACTAATCTTTTCACCTTTCTCCTCCTCACTACATATAACTCTCTCGTCCGTCTCTCAGCTTCTTCGTCACCCCTGTTCCTCGTCCATTCATTATATGCTTTCTTCTTTTGTGCCACAGCCTCTCTCACCTCTTCAGTCCACCATGCTGTTCCCTGAACCCCCTTTCGTCTTCTCTTCACCGCCACACATAACAGGAATTAATCTGCAGTAATGTATTAACAGCTGGCATATGAATATGGGTATACAAAGTTATGTAAATAATTCTATATGAAAAAATCACAGACATAATTCTACAAGTATTATAGTCTAATTAATGTCACGTAATTAAGTTGTAAATGTCAAGTGTATGAACATAATTCAACAGTTTACGATATGTTACCATCTGTAACCACCATTCCACCATTCCTCACCACCGTCACCTTGTGTTGACTTGTCTTCACTGTAATGTGAACCAACATATCCACGAACACAAAGAATCAACCAACACGCTTTGAGAACTACATATTGATAATCAACAGGTGAACATCAGCATTCCTCACATTATATGAGTGAGTTCCAACAATCATCTGTGGGTGCACCCACTCACCTGGCCACCTGTTCACTGGGTCATCATACATGTACAGTACATCCTTCAATTTTGCGAGAATATGATCAACAAAAACTCACAAAATTGAAATTCGCAAAATTGAAACAATTAAATATATGTATTTTAGGCAAATTAGTCTACGTCACCCCAAGTTAAGCACTTTTTCCCACTCTTTCTCTCGACTCTACCTCTTAATTTTATGATGATAAATGAAACAAATAGGAACTGATGTACTGTACAGTATTAATAAGAAAAGTAAACATCATAGGTAACAAACATGAAAAAAAAAAAAAAAAACTCATTTACATTGATGTGAAGACACCAAACTCCTGACCAATTGCAGAGTTACCTTTACCTGCTTATTTCCTTTTGATCATTTTCAGTTTGGTCTCCAAATTTATTTTCTTGTTCTTCGTAGCTCACTGGCGCCATGATAACACTCGTGCAAGGTTAAACTGCTGGGATTTTGCGAGGAGCACCACGAAATTGCGAGGGTCAGCGACCTTGGTTGGGAACAGAAGTAAACAAACGTGGCGGGGCGGCAGACTATTGAACTAGGAGGCGCAGTACGCTCAGTGAACCACGACGTCATTACTCCACGCGACAAAGTAGTATGAGAAGACGCCTCTCCTACCACTCGACCTCGCAAAGTGTGTGTGTGATCGCTCTCGAAGTTCATAAATGTTCAAAATACATGACTTTTGAAATTACCTCGCAAAACTGGGGAATCACAAAGTTAAAATTCGCAAAGCTGAAGGATGTACTGCAGTATAGTGGTAAGTTAAAAATCATATTTATCTACAGTGGTGTATTTGTAATATTTTTCTAAACTTATAAAAGGATCTTACAGACAGGCATGGGTTACTGAGCAACATTATCTGTAGTGTTACTGTCTTGCCAACACACTTCTTGTAATATATTTCTCCATGCAAGTGGAACACTGGTTAAGAGTGTGTCAAACTCACGTCACCTCACATCTCCACTGCCTCACCATAAACAACCTTTTACTTAGGGAAACTATCGTAACAGTTGTGCTAGCCCAGCTGAGACATTGGAGTGCCCTGCACTTCTCATCCATACACCTCTCCACAGAACGACCAGTTTACTGGGCTACCAGTGGTGATCCAGATACCCTGCTACTTGACTCATCAGTAGGGGTACGCCCAGCCAATTAGAGAGAAGCCAGCAGGTGTTCATGGTTTCCGGAGGCAATCATCATCGTGGCCTGCAGTTTTTACCATAGATAGCACAAATAACATTGTGATGTGAATCATGTTAACATATTTATGGTCCTTATTTTAGGTGATTCCTGCATGATTGCCAGTTTACATCCCCATACACCCATACCCCATTTATCCACCGCATCAGTAATTGGTGCTTCGTTAGACCGAACACAAGAAATAGGGGAGCATTCCCACAATCCGAACAGTTTGAATGTTTGTCGCCTCACTAGTCCGACACCCCTCCTCTCCATTCCAATACCTTACCTTTCCCTAGGTTTGAAACAAGGCTTTCCCAGTCCTCCCTTCCTCTCTCCATCCTCTGTCTTCTCCACCCCCCCCCATCCCTCCTCTCCCCACCTCCTGTCCCTCCTCGCTCCATCCCTAACCACACTCAGCACTGTCAGGCATGTCTCCCTCCCTTCCCCCACCCCTGGTTGTCTCCCTGTCTGTCCCACCACTCTCGCCCACCCCCGCTTGTTTCCTGTGTGTGTGTATTTATCTAGTTGTGATATACAGGAAATGAGCTATGCCCGTGGGGTCCCATCTCTGTTTCTCAATAAGTCAAATTTTGCATTGAACTCGTTTAAGTTTTTAGATTGGACAGTCTCTTTGTCCATGCTGTTCCACAGGTCTATGCATCTTTACGGAAAACTATATTTCTTGATATCCTTCAAGCAACTTGGCTTTTTCATTTTCATTCTGTGTCCTCTTGTTACTCTCCCATCCCATACAACAGATCTTCTCTGTCAATTTTATCTACTCCCATCATGGCCCTGAACATTGCAATCATGTCGCCTCTCATCTAAGGAAGGCAGATCCAGCTTTTCCAGCCTTGCTCTTTATGACAGATCTGCCAGGCTAGGGACCATAATGGTTGCTGTTCTTTGTATTCTCTCAATCTTGTTTACATCTTTCTTTTTGTGTGGGGACCACACTACTGCTGCATATTCCAACCTGGGACGGATCATGGCCACTATCAATTTTTTCATCATCTCCTCATCCATGTAATGAAATGCTATTCTTATGTTAGTCAAGAGATTATACATCTCTCCACCTGTCCTGTTAATGTGTCTTTCAAGTGACAAACTATCCTGGACCAGCACTCCCAAATCTTTCTCTTCTCTTGCTTTTGTGATTAGTTCATTATCCATCAAATAATTCAGTGATGGGCTCTTGGTGGTACTTTTACCCATTTCCAATATTTTACATTTTTTGTGTTGAAATTCATTTCCCATAGGCAGAAGGAAGAGGAAAGAATGATCCAAGTCCTCCTGCAGCATTTTACAGACTTCCTCAACTTCTACTTTCCTCAAGATCTTTGCATCATTGGCAAACAGACTTGCATAACTGTTCAGTCCATCTACCATATCATTCATGTAAATCAGGTACATTACTGGCGCTAACACCAAGCCCTGTGGGACTCCACCTGTTACTTCCCTCCATCCAGACATCCTGTCCTTTATTACCATCTTCATTTGTCTGTCTCTCAAGAAATCTCTCATCCACTCCAGGAGGTTTCCCTTCAGTCCTTTGTGTTCCAGTTTTCACATTAGTCATTGGTGGGGTACCTTGTCAAAGGCTTTCTCCAAATCTAAGTACTGTACACACAATCCACCCAACCGTCTCTTTCCTGTAGCACGTCAGTCACTCTTGAGTAAAAGCTCAACAAGTTGGAAACACATGACCTTCCACTTCTGAATCCAAAATGACTTTCAGTCAGAATGTTCATCTCCTCCAGATATTTTATCCATCTGTCTTTCAGGATTCTCTCGCACAATTTTGCAACCATGCTGGTCAGGGACGCTGGTCTATAATTCAGGGGTTCTTCCTTGTTTCCTCCCATATTACTTGGTACCACATTGGCTCACTTCCATTCCCGAGGCACTTTCCCTTCCTCCAGAGAACACACAATTAAACCATGAATCTTATCCGCCAGCTGTTCTTTGCATTCCTTCAGTACCCAGTTAGAGATTCCATCCAGTCCTGGGGCTTTCTTTAGAAAACATCTTGAGTTTCCAGTAATTTATACACTTCCTGCACTTCCACTTTTATATCTTTTATCACTACATTTCTAGTCACTCCCTCCTTCTCCACAAAATCCCTTTCTTTAGTAATAACCAGTTGGAAACACTTGTTCATTATTTCAGCTTGCATTGCCATATCTTTATAGATCTCTCCTTCAACTTTCAGTTGGTGATTCCTTCCTTTTGTTTTAATTTGCCATTGACAGATCTAAAAACAATTTGGGTTCTTCCTTACATTTGTCAATTATACCTTTTTCAAAGTTCGTTTCTTCCTCACTATATATTCTTGTATATTCATTTCTAGTTCTTCTGTATTCTTCCTTTGTTCTGTTATTACCTCTTTTTCTCCTGTTGTTCCATGCAATGTCCCCCTCTTTTTTGCTGTCATACACCTTCTGTTAAACCAATCCTTTATCCTGTTTTGTTTCCCACTTACTCATGGCACATATTTTTCCACTCTCAAATTATAGAGGTCTAGAAAGATATCCCACTTCCTTTGTATCTCTCTTGTTTCTCTGAATTTTCTCCAATCCACATTTTCGAAAAATTTCCTCGATCCTGTAAAGTTTGCTTTCCAAAATTTGTATTTTCCCATACTCATCTTTTGGCACCACGTTCCCTTTTATCATCTGGAACTCAGTGACCTCATGATCACGTTTTCCTATAGGACACAGATATTTCAAAGATTCAGTTACATCAGGTTCTTTGGTTAGCAGTAAACCTAGTCTTGCTGGTGTGTCATCAATTCTGAATCTAGTCTCTTCTTTGACCCAGTGGGTCATTACATTCTTCAATGCTATATTTAACTAAATAATGCCCCATGAATCTTCACTGCTTCCTGAGTCCCATTCCTCCCAGTTACCTCTTAATAATTAAAGTCACCCATCAGAATTATGTTGTTGCTTTTCTCAGTCACTTTCTGTAGACATCTAACCACATATGACAACATCTGGTATTCATTGTCATTCCATTCTCTTCCTTGTCTTAGGGGGAACATATACTATTGCCATGTCTCTCTTGCCATTCTCTCCAGTTTCTATTTTCAGATTTATCACTTCAGCCCTACTCTCTTCCAGTTCCACAGTATCCACATTTATGTTGTTGTTCACTGCTATCATCACTTCTCCTCCCATTTTTTCTTTTCTGTCTCTTCTCCACAGTTTGTGTTTACTGTCTCCCATATGGATACCAATATCCTTTCTTAACTTGGTTTCTACAAAGCACATAATATCTGATTCATGTACCCTCAAGAAATAGTTGATTTCTAACCTTGCCGATATTAATCCATCAATATTAATACAGTAAAACCTCGTTATAACGGCCTTCTATAGACTGGAATTCGCTTTTATCGGACTCGAGGAGCTACCAGACTAAATTCCTATATATCGGAAAAAGTCCGATAAAGCCAGAAGCAGTCCAGACTGCCTGACCACTTCAGCTATGTTCACCACAATAAGGTAAATAAAAGACATGTTTATCAGTGTACGGTGCAGTATTATTATACCATTTGATTAATGTAGTGAAGGTATAACACAGTACAGTACTGCAATATAGTGAAAACAGTTTAAAACCATAGTTGCAATCCGGACTAATGTCTGATATATCGGAAAAAGTCCGGATTAGCAAGGGAAAGTCCAGATGTCGCTTTTATCGGAATTTCGCATTTTTTCGGAATGGTTAGGGCCACAATTAGTCCATTATGGTGAGGTCTTACTGTATATGCTGCTTTCGTACTTTTTTCGTTGTTTTTTATTCCCTCTCTTGTCCCTCTCTCCATTGGTACCACTTCCTCAATTTCTGATCCATAACTCTCTAATAGAACACTGTCTTCTCTTCCTCTGTTCTCTGTTCGTTTTTTTGCCTTGCTTCCTTTACTAGCTTCTTTATTTTAGCTCTTTCTTCTTCATTATCATCTCTTCTTATCCAAACATTCTTGAACCCCTCTTTGTCTGATGTTCTGTTGATGATTTCATTTACCATTACCTGTGACTTAAACTTTAAGTGGCCTTGCCTGTCCTTCCTCGTACTTTCATAGCCTAAACACTTCTTCAGTCTCTTCTTGAGCTTCATTGTTACCCTCCGTAACTATCGATACTATCTCTGTAACCTTACTCAGTTCTTCTCTTTCCCTTTCAGATCCTATTGTCATACATGTTTCTTTTACTCCTGAAATTATCATGCATTTTTTCGTGTCTACTACATCCCTGACTAAAGATTCTATCCTCCTTAGTGCCCTAACCACTTCCTTCTCCACCTTTTCCTTGCTTTGTTGTTCTATAATCTCTTTCAGATTTATATTTCCTTCCTTTTGAATTTTCTTCCGCCCCTTGTTTTGCTCCTTGATTTCCTTAATGCATTCATTCATCTTGCATCCTTGATTTTGATTCATGCTCATCTAGTTTACTTTTCATCCTGCCCCTTTCTTCTTCCAACCTCTTATTTTCCCTCTTGAGCTGTTTTATTTCATTTGAGGCAGATTCATTACTCACTTTTAATTCTGTAAATTGTTTTTCTTGTTCAGCATTGTGTTTGCAGACGTTTTCCAACGTACTCTGCATTACTTTAATCTTTTTCTCCTGTGCTAAGGTCCGTTCCTGCAACTTTCTAATTATTAACCATACCTTTTTTAACTCCTGGACATTCTTCTCTGCCATTTCCTCCACTTCTGCTACTCTTGTTTGGTTCAGATTATTACTTCCTTTACCCTTATCTTCATCAGAGAGGCCTGCGAATTCACTGCCACCAGATGTAAACAATGAACTACCCTCTGCCGCCATGATGCAACCATACGGAAACTTTATATTTCCACTGTGTCTTGTACTGTTTTTATGACCGAAACCTGCATTTTTTTACCAGTATCCGATGGGACCACCACTCACGTATTCATTCACATAACACAATAAGCTGGTCTTTTCAACACTGAATGGGCAGTTATTTCCCCACGATCCACAAAGAGCTCCATTTCTGTTGGCAACCTGTGTGTGTGTGAGTGAGTGAGTGAGTGTGTGATAGTGGTGAGTGAGTGAGAGTGGTGAGTGAGTGAGTGAGACTGGGG
>JAGKTI010031194.1:5000-12200 GCA_018397915.1 Birgus latro
ATCTGGCGGGGGTTCATGGAGGATGGTGTTTGGCTGGAGTAGTATGGCTGTGGCGGCTGTGTGTGTGTGCGTGTGCTTGTGTAGTGCTGGGACGAGAAGGAAGGATGTTTTCGAGGCAGTCTTTATAGTGGTGTGTGTGTGTGTGTGTGTGTGTGTGTGTGTGTGTGTGTGTTGGGAGGGAAGATGCAGAAAATAACTGCAAGACTGGGATATATCTTTGTTCTCTCCAAGTTCATGTGGCCCTGGACTAGGAGTGCACTTGGTGGAGGTGATTTATGTTTTTGGTGTTTGTATTTCCTGTTATTTTTTATTTTATTTTATTTTTTAAGCTTTTGCATGTTTCCCGTTGATATGGCAGAGGACCAAGCTTAGAGACAGGGGGGTTGAGGGGAGAGGAGAGGAAAAGGAAGAGGGGTAAAAGCGAGGAAGAGGGAAGAGATAAATAAGGGAAAAAAAGGAGAGAGAGGAGGAGGAGGGAATGGCAGGCTATCTTACACATACCTTCCTTTCTGGCCATGACTTAATCTTAAACGGTACTTAACTCGCGGTATTATATTTAGGGATGGGGAGAAGAGGGAGAGTTGAGGAGTGAAATGGGTGGGGAGGCTATAGTGAGTTGAGAAGGCAGGGAAACGTTAGAGAGCTGAGGGCAAACTGGAGAGGAGGAGTGGAGTGAAGATAAGGAATAGGGAGGAAGAGATGATCTGAGAAGCATGAGGTGGGGAGGAATAGAGTGGGGAGGGCACATAGGTTGGGGAAGAAAGTTAAGGTGAAGTTAAAAAGGAGGGAGGATCGTGAGAGTTGGGAAAATATTTGAGTATTGAAGGAGTGGAAGGTGGGGAGTAAGGGATGAAAGATTAGAGAAGAGGGATGGGATTGGGGATGAAGAATTTAGATTGAACTCGTAGAGATGTCTGAAGAGTGCAGGCTAATTCAGGAGGATGGCATGAGTAGGAAAGTTGTTTGAAGGGTGGGTAGGTTATCAGAGGTCGAGAGGAAAGATTGGAGAGTTGAAATGAGGATTGAGGAATTTTGGAGAGTTGGAGTGGGGGATTGGGATGTCTGTGGAGTTGTGGCTGATGTATGGAGATGTTTAAGGAGGTGTAGGTGAGGAAATGGGATATCCGGGGTTAGGGGATTACTTGTGGGGAAGCAAAGGAACTGGGAATGAGAGATGGACGTGTTTGTATAATTAGGGATGAGGTTGGGGGAATTCCGGAGACATGGAGTGGGGACTGGCGAAGTTTGATGAGTTGGAGTGAGGAGTGGGGAGGTTCTGGATGTAGGAATAAGGGATGAGGAGGCTGGGGAGTTGTTTGTAATGTGTGGAAAGGCAAAGAGAGATGAAAAATGGGGAGTTTGGAGAGGAGAGGGGAAAAAGACTGAGTAGGTGGTGGGAGACTAAAATGAAGGGGATAGAGGGTGTTTAAAGCTTAGATGTGAGGTGTGGGGGAGTGTGGAGGTGATGGATGGGGAGGTAGAGAGGAGTATGGAGAGAAAGGAAGATAATATGGTATGCATTCGAGGGGATGGGACTCGGATATGAGGGAAGGATTGGTAAGAAGATACGTGGCGGGGAGATAAGGTATTGAGAATGGATTAAGGGTGTGGGGGTTTGAAGGTGATGGTTGAGGAGATGAGGAAGAAAGGTGGGGAGCTGGGAGGTAAAATGGGGTTGTTGTTGTAAGGATGAGGTGAAAGCTGGGGATGAGGGTATCTGGGTGAGGTTTTAAAAATTGATGATTGTGGGTGTGGAAGGAGTGAGGACTAATGAGGAAAGTGCTAGGTGATGCGAGGGAGAGAGGGTTGGGGGTGAAAGTGATGGTGCTGACTTGGGGATATTTGGGGAGGAGTTACAAGGGAATGGGGAGACGGTATAGGGAACTAGGACGAGTGTGAGGAGGTGGGAAAAGGACCCTGGGGGATGAGAAAATTAGAGTTCTGAGAAAGTGGGGTGAGGAATGAAGTGTTTGGGGAAGGTGCTGGGAGATGTGGAGAGGCTGGGTTGAGAAGGATATGGGGAGTTGAGGAGAGAGAATTGGATTGGGAAGGGTGTGGGGAGGCAGAGTGAAGGGTATCGAATGGGGAGATGGAGCGAGTTAGGAGGACACAGCCGAAACATGTGAACAAAAGGAAACGAGGTACAGGGTTCCGTGCAAGGTTCAGACCGTAGCCAATTTGTTTATACCGGATAGAACTAAGCTATTCTCACCGCGTATATTCCGGTACCAAGCTGAGGTGGTGTGAATTCCTGAAGAGTCTGAGTTATGAGGAAGGAATGAGTCTCCATGATTACCAGTCAGGTTTACCCTTCAGTCTGACTTTGGCCATTACCCAAACTGTTAAGGAGGTATGGATCTGTCAGGTGAAAACAGATCGACTTAGTGCAGCAGCAGTAACCCAGTGCTTCGTTTCATCTTATCCATCACATGTTTCGAGCAGGTATCAAAGCATATGTTATTCCATTGTGTGGTATGACGTCACATTCCGCCGTGATGTCTAACTAAACGCTTTCTGTTCGGATTGTCATTATAGAAAATGCAGCCAACCTGCTTGTTAGACCCAGCAAGAGTTAAGTGTTACAGTCATTTTAATTTATTCGAGTACAAGAATAACAGCAGTGGAGATGTACCATACACCTTTTATTCGATGTTGTATTTGTAAATGTGCTGGTCATGGTCTTTACATGTTTCATATATCTGCACTGAGCTCTGACGTGCTACAGGTTGGAATGGACTCCAAGAATGGCGATTCTACCTCAACGGGTAATGGCAAGTAATTTTCACACTTTAATTCCCGTATGTCAGTCATGGTAGGGAACAGAATAAATTAAAAAGCATTGCAATTCTTTACATTTATTCATCATCAACATACGGACCTCATTTCCCACCCTAGGGCAGGGTGAGGAGTAGCAGCGTCCAGACAGCTTAAGTTTGCCCAGTCTAATGGGTCATGCTTCTATCTGATACGCTTAACAAACTTTCAGCACATTCTGTAGCTTCACACAAACATATCTGATAGATATTGTTAAGAAGCGGGCTTTGCCAGTTAGGCAGTCGAGAAGTTTCTCACTGTTTCCCGATGTTTCTCGTGCCGTGGTTCCGTTACGAGCCAGAGTTGCCAGTTTGCCTGCTGTTTGTGAGCGTAGTTGTTTTTTAAGTTATGCATTAGTTTTTGTGCTCTTTTTCTTTATAATATTTTAGTTATGTGATTGCTTGTAATTTAAATTTGTGTTCTAAATAATTTAGAATGTTAAGTAATGTAAGAAAACTGGAATGTTTTGGATGTCTTCGTGTTGGCAACTATCGTTCTCGTAGAATGTAGATCACTCTAGAATATAGGAAGCTTATATAAGGATGGGGAAGAGACTGGAACAAGTTCAGTCGGTTTTTCAGTTCAGTTTGAGTGTAGTGCAGTATCAGCGCAGTTTGTATATTTTGGGTACTTGCGAAAACAGTGAAGTGTTTTTGGCAAACAATGAAGTTTGTACCGTATATTATCAGTACTTGTGAAAAACAATGAAGCATTAAGTACTTGTGAAAAACAGTGTCAAGCATTTAAGTGTAACTGCAGTTAATAAAGTTTGTATAGCTCCAGTGCTTATGAGAATAGTGAAGTGAAGTTGGTAAGCATTAAGTGTAATTATCTGGAAAATAAAGACAGTAAACTTAAGGAGCCAGTGTTTATCTTCGCCTCAGCTGTACACCGAAAGGCTGACCCTAGGAAGAACAACTCACCGGGCAACGTCCTTCCTATACTGAACTGCTGCTGTTGGAGCCTGTGGCAGTGTGAGTGTGTGTGTGTGTAGGGGAGGGGACATAACATGTAATCAACCTCATAATGAGACCTCAGAAGGACATTCGGAATTTTTTCGTCTCCGGTGGACTGACGTCGTGGCATTTTGAGTATATCATCGACAGTCATTTTTTTCCCGACTACCAGACGATATCCCACCAAACGGTGGCTCTGGCAGGTATGGCCGTGTTCCTGTAGGGTTGGGGAGGAGTTAGGGAGAACGGGAGGAGGTGTGGCGAGAGGGTTAATGGGTTGAGTGGGACATGGGGAAGAGACAAAAAGAGGGTTGGAAAGAGAAAAAGGGTTAAAGAGTCCGGAAAGAGGTGAGATAGGGGGGGAAAGGGTTGGGGGAAAATTGAGAAGTTTAAAGGCTAATGAAAGAGATGGGGAGAGGTAATAGGTTGAGGAAGAGGATGGGGAGGCTTAAAAGCCTGAGGAAGAGATAGGGAATGAGTGAATGAGTTAGGGAAGTGAGGAGAAGATTAAAAGATTGGGGACGATATGAGGAGGCTTAAAAGTGTTGAGGAAGAGATAGAAGAAGGTTCCAGACTTGGGGAATAGATAGAGAGAGTGTTAGAGGGCTGAGGAAAAAAATGAAGGGAGGATTACAGGGTTGGGGAAGAGATGGGGAGAGGGTTAATGGGATGGTAAGGAGATGGGGAGAAGGTTAACGGGTTGGGGCAGATATGGGGAGAGGAGTAAAGAAATATGAGGGAGTGAGAGAAAGAGATGGTTAAAGGTTTGAGGAAGATATTTGAAGGATTGGGAAGATCGTTAAAGGGATGAGAATATGGGGAAGAGATGGTGAGAGGGTTACCTGCATCCAATCTTCCCCACTGTGACACCTTGATTAGCGCCAGGTGTCGGCGAAGTGACACCTGACACTCCACTCCTGTCACTCTCTGAGGTAATCGCACAGTGTAATCTACCACAGTAATGCTGTCTGATAATGGCCTCTCACCATTTACACCAGCTCTGATTCAGTAAAGTTATCAAGTAATTTAATATTCAGCATATAGTAATACAAAGCAGTCTAACTTATTCCTTAATTTAGGGAATTTATGTTGGGTAATCACTTGGCGTAAAATGATACTGTATTCTTGTTTCTGTATTCAAATAGCCATGCAGTGTAATTTGTTAATAACTTTAATATGTCACTGTTGTAATATCAACATGTGAATCTAAATAACATCATCTAAATAATGTCTACCATGTTTGTTCCAGCTTGTACCTTTTTGTAATGTTGTCTTACTTTCTTCATACTTATATTTATGTGACCAGAAGAACGTATCCAGCGCAAGGGAGACCTCTCGTTGTTCATGAAGGGAATGAGGCTGCTTACACTTTTACTCAGTTGTGCTGGACAATCCTTTGCCTGGTGAAACTAAAAATAAAAACAGTGAGGTATAACAACAATAATAATAATGATTATAATAATAATAATAATAATAATAATGACGGCTACAGTAATAATATTAATGACAATAATAATGAATAGAGAAAGTAGATAAGTACAAAATATGGCAATTTATCACGTCAAACACACAACCTTTAATTTCACGTCAAGCACACAACCTTTAATTTCTTTAGTGTTCTTAATTCACCCCTTCAGTACGAGGGGTTTTAAGCTGAATAAAATCGCCAAACGCTAGCAAATAAACATTTTGAATTTTCATCATACGCAAGACCTTAATAGAGGTTGTTTCTAAAGCTGACTGTATTAGACGTCCCTCGTAAGTAAAAGAACGTAATTAATAAGTAAATTCGCCATTGTATAGTGCGTGTCAGTTACACGTAAACTTCATTCAGGCCATCAGTGAATAAAGTGACAGCTATTTCTCATCTTCCCATTACTCCTCCGCCTCTGTATTTCCTCACCTTTCCATTCCTTGTCCACCACTGTACCTCTTTACCTTACAGCTCTGGTCCTCTGTCTCTAAACCTCTCCATACCAACCCCTCCACCAGTCATCTCAAAACCCACCTAGTTTTCAGTCTCTAAACCGGTCCGCTTCTCCGCTCCACCCTTCAGCATCACTCCCCCTATGCCCTCCACTCCTCAGCCTTCCCAACCATCCTACCCCTCTACCTCTCTTCCCCTTAGCCTTTCTATCTCTTTATCCCTCAAACTCTCAACCTCCTCCAGCCCTTCCACCGCTCTCCCTATGCCTCATCATTGGCTGCATCAAAACTACTCCCACAGCTTTACCTACACTGAAACCCTGTTAAAGAATAGCTTTATAATGAGAGGCACACGGTTCTACGCGGCACCTTGTTCTGACTCACAGCATGCCTCTCACCACTTGACATAGCCACACAGCGCAACTGGCACGTAAAGCTGTCACCACACAAACATTACCAGATTTCTTCAACAACATCCCACCTTCAGACATTCCCAAACACTAGCAATCAAGAAAAACCTCCGTACCCATTTTACGCAGAAGGCGATACAACACCTTGATCAGAACACTGTATTACTTTTACCTCTCAAAGGTGTCCTTAAATAGAGCTGATCGAGTACACCAACTAATCTTAGATCAGGACACCACCCAGCCGTCCTCAGCTACCAGCTTAAATTCGAGTTGGGTGGAATCAGAGCTGACACGTGTCCGGCTTGTAGAATAGGCCTACACAACAACACATAATGAAGCACTGCACAGCTCATGCCACACTAACACGCAGACACAACATCAGCGACATAGGGATCCTGTGGGACGACCCCATAAGGGCAGTTGCTTTCCTGTGGTCGATGGATCTGCTCGGCTAGTCGGAGCGGGGATCAAGCAACAACAACAACCCCTACACCCCTTAACCTCTCAACCCCTCCTCCCGTCAACCTCTCATACTTCTCGACCCCACTTATTCCCAACACTTACACGCCTTCACACTGTAACCTCTCAGTCCCTTTTCCCTTGAAACCCTCTACCTTTCCCTCTCTCAATCCCTTCATTCCTCAGCCTTCTACTCCTCCACTCCTCAATCCCTCAGCTCCTCAAACCCTCGACTTCTCTATCCCTCCATCCCTCAACCCCTCCACGACACAATTACTCAGTCCCATCACCCTGCACTTCCCAACCCCTCAACCTCACAACCTATCCACCCCCAACATTTCCACCTCTTAGCCCCTCATCCCTTTCTCCCCCATCCCTTCAGCCCTTACTCCCCTCAGCTTTTTAACCCCTCCACCCCTTAACCTTTCCACCCCTCCACCTCCCAGCTCCTCAATCACACCACCTCTCCACCTTCCAACTCCTCAACCCCTCCACCCCTTAACCTCTCCACCCCCTTCACTTTTCAACTCTTCCACCCTTCAGTCCCGTGTTCTGTATATAGCCCTACATTTGTCCATCTGTTAGCCTGCGTCCTCTTTTCTTAGTCCCCCCTTTTACCCCCAAGTCCCTTCTTG
>JAGKTI010031195.1:0-12200 GCA_018397915.1 Birgus latro
AACCTGCGAATATCTTCTTCCTTTACTGCCCAGGTCTCACTACCATACAGCATCACACTCCTAACACATGCTGCATACAAAGACCCCTTAGCACGTAAGGAGAGTCCTCTCAATGTCAGGAGAGGCAACAGCTCCCTGAACTTCTTCCAACCACTTCTCACTCTAGCAACCGAGCTAACTCCAGCCCCACCTCCGGCACATAACATGTCTCCCAAATAACAAAACTCCTCCACACACTCAAGAGACTCACCTGCAAGTTCAACCCTCTCACGCCTAACAATCTCCTCCTGCTCTCCCCGACACACCGCACACATGAAATCAGCATTATCTCGCAGTCTACCTCTAATACCACTACATCTCTTGTGCACCCACTTATCACAGACACTGCACAAGATGGAATTACTTCCCACACCTTTGTGGCAAACTGCACATGGCCACTCTCCCTCTCCTCTGATTGTACCGCCACCAACCCTAGATATCATCACTTTTGTTTTATCTGCATTTACCCTTAAGCCCTTGTGCCCCATACCATCTCTCCACTTCTTAAATCTTTCCTCAGCCTCCCCTTCATTCTCAGCAATCAACACCAAATCATCAGCATACAACATCTCCCATGGGAGTCCCTCTCTGAAGTCACGTGAGAGGGCTTCAAGCACCATGATAAACAACAAGGGACTCAAAACTGACCCCTGATGCACACCAACATTCACGGGAAACTCATCACTCAAAGCTCCATTCACCCTTACCTGAGTGTGAGCACCCACGTACATGGCCATAACCACCCTAACCAGCCACTCTTCCAACCCTAGCTTTCTCATTGCCCACTTCACCACCTCTCTAGGGACTCTGTCAAAGGCCTTTTCCAAATCAACAAAAACAAAATACAATTCCCTTTTCTTGCCAATATATTTTTCCTGAAGCTGTCGAACAATGAATATGGCATCAGTGGTCCCCCTGCCTGGCATAAACCCAAACTGCATCTCACTGATATTCACTCTTTCTCTAATCATACCTTCTAGAACTCTCTCCATTACTTTCATTATCTGATCTAAGAGCTTTATACCTCTGTAATTTCCCCTTTCCAGGGCATCACCCTTCCCTTTGTACACATTTACAATTACACTCTTCAGCCAATCATCTGGGACAACACACTCATATATAATCCTATTTATCAGGTCAGTGACTAACCTCACCCCAATATCTCCTGAGGCCTTCAACATTTCGGCAGTCAACCCAGACACACCTGCCGCCTTCCCCACCCGCATCCTGCCTATTGCCTCACTCACAGTAGCAGCGTCAATCAAAGGCCAAGGCCCAAACACTGGATCACCTGGCTCCAAACCTTCCCTATCCCAATCAAACTCCTCATTCAACAACCGACTATAATGCTCTCTCCATGCATCTTTAATATTCTCACTGTTTACCAGTACCCTTCCCTCATCATTCTTCACACACTGCTCGCCTACAATGTCCCGATTATCTCTCTTCATCTGATTTGCCACCCTAAAAACCATATTTTTCCTTCCTTCATGATTTTCATTATCAAGTAAAAGTCTCTGTGACTCAGACTTCGCCCTGTATACCTCTCTTCTAGCCCTGCGCTTGGCAGCCAAGTACTCCTCCCTGTTACAACCCTTCTTCCATTCCCGGAAAAGCCTTTTCTTCTCCTTAACTGTGGCTTCTACACTCTCATCCCACCACCAAGTTACTTTATGTCTTGGTGGGCCTCTTGTCCAACCGCATACTGCATCGGTAACTCTCAAGAGGTTGTTCTTAAGGGCTCCATACTGTTCATTAACGTCTCTATCTTTGGCTTCCTGTTCAGCCACCACTCTCCTCATCTCACTATAAAAGGCATCCCTTACTGATTGGTTTCTCAGCTTCCATATTTTCCTCCTAGGTACATATGTCCTCCTTCTCATCATTCGTTCCTTAAGCACCATGTCACAAATCAACAGTTTGTGCTGCTGCACACACTCCTCGCTTCCTATAACTTTAACATCCCTCACTAATCTCCTATCAACCCTCCTGACCAGAAAATAATCTATCTGACTACTATTTCCCCCGGACTCGTACGTAATCAATCTACTCACTCTTTTTCTAAAATGTGTGTTGCACACAATCATGTCCATAGCCTCCCCAAACTCGAGTATTCTTTCCCCTTCCGCATTCCTCACACCATATGCACATCCTCCATGGACTCCTTCATACCCTTGAGCTGCTTCACCAACATGACCATTTAAATCCCCTCCCAGAACCACTACCTCATCATCACCCATACCACTTACTACACGTATTAAATCATCCCAAAATCTATCCTTCTCTGCGTCATCCAATCCTACCTGCGGAGCATATGCTGATATAACTGAAACCATCACCCGTCCTATCAAAATTTTCACTACTATTATCCTATCACTTACTCTCATGACATTCATAACATACTCCACCCATTTCTCCGCAACCAACACACCCACACCCCCATATCCATCAGTTCCCCCCTGCCAAAACAACTTATAGTAGCAATCCTTCCCAGCAATCTTTCTGGCTGATCCACCCCTGTACCGGACTTCCTGCAGACAAGCCACATCCACCCACCTCCTACTGAATGCCTCAACAACTTCCCCTGCTCTTCCTTTCAAACTTCCCACATTCCACGAACCCACCCTAAACCCCCTGGGTGATTTGATGTCCTCAGGCTTGCTTTGGTGCTTGTTTTTGTATGTATTCATAGTCAGTAAGATAAAGGGGGGTAAACATTCCAAAGGCCCGACCCACTGCACAGACCCAGGTCCAGGCAATGGATCTGGGACCCCTAGCCCACCAGCTTACTAGTGGCTGTGGTAGTGGCCTCAGGGCACCCTGCCAGGACACCTGCAGGGACACCCTCCAAGCGCGTCTTGGCACTGCAACTGCCCCGCCATTATACACCCACTGATAGGGCAGCCTCCTGGGGCGCTACTCCCAGGTTCGGGCCCCTCTCTAATGAGCGGAAGCGGCAGCCTGGGAACCGCAATGCCCTGTACCCTCTAGCACAGGTTCGAGCCCCATCTCGCCCCGGACCCATGATCTATGCCGGCGGAACCCCAGTCAAGCCTCCCCCCAAAGTCCGCCACTAGGTAGCGGGGGCAAAGTTTTCTGGCCGCATGCCCTTGCTGGCGTCAACCCCTGTAACGTAGTGGGGTACGTTGTGTGATATGTAAAGCGCATGTGGTGTAGTGCATAGGATAGTTAGAGGAAATGTTTGGGAGAGTATGCTGGTCTACTCTCCATGTTACTGTCACACTGAAAAGGTCAGCAAAGGAGGATGATTAGGTAGCTAGTGAAAGGAGCTCCAGCTCTCCCTATCACCAGCATTCCATTCCCCTCGGGAGTACTACCCTGTTCGGCCCGTGCTACAGCCTCCTCCTACAAGTTAGTTGTTTTTACGGGGTGGGGCACTAACCCACCACCAACCCTTTTAGTCGCCTCTTACGACAAGCAGGGATACTGGGGGAGAATTCTTGAAAAACCCCCTACCCCCAGGGGGTGAGGATATTAAAGATGCATAGAGAGAGTATTATAGCCGATTGTTGAATGAGGAGTTTGATTGGGATAGAGAAGGTAGGCTGAGGTGGTTTGGACATGTGGAGAGGATGGGGGATGATAATTGGGTACAGAGGGTGAGAGGTGTTAATACTGGGGGAGGGGTTGGAAGGGGTAGACCAAGAAAGACATGGGACGAGGTCATTAAGTGTGACATAAGGGTTAGGGGGACTGAACAGGGAGGCTGCCAGGGATCGAGCAGCATGGAGAGCCGCCATTAGGTGACCAAGGCTGACGCATGCAAGCATGTTGGAGCCTTCAAAAACGAAAAACGAAAACAAACAATTATAACATTTGGAGGAAGGACAGAGAAGGTAAGTTTGGGGGAGGTACCTTACCTTACCGAAGTGCCGTGCCCCTGCAGACGTTGGCGACCATGGAATGCCTCACCTCTCTATCTCCTGCCATTTGCAGCAGTTGTCCAGCCGTGTATCCTCCCCTCACTGTTCTTACTATTCCATCCATATACTTCTCTCTTTGCCTGCCTCTTGCTCCACTACCTGGGACTCTTCCCGTTAAACTCAGGTTCTCTATCTTTCCTCTTCTCATAACATGTCCTAAAAATCTCATCTGTCTTCCTCTCATGTGTGCCAGTAATTCTCTTCTGACATCCATTCTCCTTAACACTTCTTCATTTGATATTCTCTCTGTCCAAGAAATTTTCAAAAGCCTTCGCCAGCACCACATTTCAAAAGCTTCCAACTTTATCTCCATCATTTTAATAATAGTCCAAGCTTCACATCCATGTAACAACACAGATCAGATATAAGTTTTAACTGCTCTTGGGGGAGGTATAGTGATATTAACCCGTAAAATTGAAAATACCATGGCTGAACTTTTGGGAGTTGTAATAGAGGACAGTTATGGAGAAAAAATGGATGTAATAGTACTTTATATGCCCCCCAAAACTAGGCCATGGACGAAGGAAGATTACGAACAGCTAATAAGAGAATCCATTATTAGGCTAAAAATGTTAATTGAACGATGAAATAGAATAATATCAATGGGAGATTTTAACTATGGAGACGTTGATTGGGAAAGCATGGATGCTGGGAACAATGAGGAATCATGGGGAAATAAATTAATGGAATTGGTGATGGAAAACATGTTAACCCAACTGATCAAAGAAAACACAAGAATTAGGGGTGACAACGAACCATCTAGGCTCGACCTAGTATTCACAAAGGACCCAAATGATGTGAGGAACATAACCTACCAATGCCCCTTTGGTAAAAGTGATCATCTGGTAATTGAGATGGATGTGGTAGGAGTAAGGGAAGGAGAAAGAGATGAAAAACACAGAGAAAATAGATACAATTACGGGAAGGCAGACTTTGCTTCCCTGAGGAACTTTATCCAAAATGTAGAATAGAGTAAAATGAATATGATCACAAATGTTGATAAGAAATATGAGTTTTTGACAGAAGTATATAAAACAGGAGTTACTAAGTTGTCCCAAAATTTTCTGCAGCTATGGAAAGGAAGAAAGAATGGTTTAACAACAGATGTAGGATGGCACAAGAGGCAAGAAAAAAAGCATGGAATAAAGTGAGAAGAAGGTATAGTGAAAGGGCTTGGGAGGAGTACAAGCAGGTAAGAAATGAATATGCAAGGGTACGGAGAGAAGAGGAAAGGAAATACGAAAAAGATATTGTATCTAACTGTAAAAAAGAGCCAAAACTATTTTATAGGTTTGTAAATGGCAAAATGAAAGTTATGGACGGTATAATACGACTGAGGGATGGAGATGAAACATACGAAAGAGAGGAAGACTTGTGAGAAATAATGAACAACAAGCTGCAGTCAGTTTATGTATTGGAAGACGAATTTAGGGAGCCTGAAATGGAACCCAAGCTGACGGGAATGGCCGAAATTACAGTTGACATGAATGAGGTGCTACAGCTGATGAAAGATTTGGATGTGAGAAAAGCAATGAGACCAGATGGTGTGGCTGTATGGATCCTGAAGGAATGTGCCGACCAGTTAGTGTGGCCAGTTTATGTCATCATCAAGACCTCGATTGAAAATGGACAGTTACCTAGATTTGAAAAGCGTAAGTATTGTGGCAATCATTAAGGAAGGAGATAGGGAGGATCCACTTAATTATAGATCTGTGTCACTTACTAGTATTGTTTGTAAAATCTGTGAGAAAATTATTAGAAAAAGATGGATAAAGTATTTAGAAGAAAATGAAGTGATAACACCAAAACAGTTTGGTTTTAGGGAAGGAAGATCGTGTGTTAATAACCTATTAAGTTTCTACAGTAGTACAGTAGGGTAAAAGATGTACAGGAGAGAGAGGGATGGGCAGACTGTGTCTATCTGGATCTTAAGAAAGCATCTGACAGGGTGCTCTATAGGAGACTATTGTGGAAGTTGAGGACCTTTGGAGGGGTGCATGGGAAACTATTAAAGTGGATGGGAGATTATTTGATAGGAAGGCAGATGAGAACAGTAATAAGAGACATGATTTCACAATGGAGAAATGTGACTAGTGGAGTACCCCAGGGCTCTGTCCTGGCCCCAGTAATGTTTCTGATATATGTAAGTGATTTGCCAGACGGTTTGAATAGTTACACGAGTATGTTTGCAGATGATGCTAAAATTATGAAACATATTAAATGTATTGATAGTTGTAAAGAACTGCAAGAGGACTTGGACAAATTACACAGCTGGAGCCAGACTTGGAAAATGGACTTTAATGCCAAGAAGTGTCATGTATTAGAAATGGGAATAAGTGAAAGAAGACCACACTAGACATATAAAATGGGCAATGAGATAATTAGGAAAAGAAAGGATGAGAAAGACTTGGGAGTGATTATTCGGGATGAATTATCACCAAAAAAGCATATAAACAAAATCATTGGGGGAACTTATAGATTACTGACCAACATGAGAGTGGCTTTTAATTATATGGATGAGGAAATGTTAAGGGAGTTGATAGTGGCCATGATAAGACCAAGACTAGAGTATGTGGCTGTGGTATGGTCACCTCATTTGAAGAAGCATATTGATAAACTAGAGAGGGTTCAATGGATGGCAACGAAGATGATACCACGTTTAAGGGAACTCACCTACGAGGAGAGATTGGAAAAACTGAAGTTACCAACACTGTGCGAGAGAAGGGAAAGAGGTGACTTGATCACGATATTTAGAAATGTACGAGAATTGGAAAGGGTGGATAGAGAGGATCTTTTTGTGTTGGATGATGGAAGAACAAGAGGTCTTGGTTTCAAGTTGAGGAAAAGCAGATGTCTTATTGATCTCAAAAGGTTCAGTTTCCCGAACAGAGGCATAAGTAATTGGAATGACTTAGACGAAGAGGTGGTGCAGGTGAAAAACATTCATGCATTTAAAACTAGATTAGATGAATGTAGATATGGAGACAGGACAACACGAGCTTAGCTCAATTCCTGTATACTACAAATAGGTAAATACAAATAGGTAAATACATAGAGCATTTATAAAATGGTTAGAAAAACTTGATAACTCATTAAACCGTTTGTAACTTTTTGTGTAATGGTAATATGTTGCCATCGTGAAATAAACTGCTTTAAAATTGGGTCCATCTTTTTGAAACACCCTGTGTGTATATACAGTAGGCGCGGAAAGTGTTGACGCCATCTTAAAAAAAGAAAACATTCTTGTGGTTAGCAAGGAGAAACAAATAAATTAACACTCACCATTGAATTTAGTATTTACTGGCATTCCCCTTCACCTTTATTATCTTCTTAAGGCGTCTGGGGAGACTGATGGCGTAGTTTTGCAGAACAGATGGACTAAAACTGCTCCATAGCTGCTTGACTGCAGCCTGAAGTTTAGGCAAAGATGATGTGTCCATACTACGCAGCTGCCGCTTCATGTGCGCCCATAAATTTTCAATGGGATTGATATCTGGGCTGTTTCTGGGCCAATCTCGAATAAAGGGAACCTCACAGTCTGTTAGCCACTGTTTCACTGACTTTGCAACATGTGCAGGGGCAGAATCTTGCATAAATACTCTTGCCTTGGTTTTATCAAAAGAGTCACTTAAAACATCACATAAGAGCTCCAAATAATTGTTCTGGTTCACTTTTTCATTTGCAGGTAGAATTACCAACTCACCAACACCATAATATGTAAAGCAGCCCCAAGCCATGAGTGAGGCTGGGTATTTAACAAACTTGGAAGTGTACATAGGATCAAAGGGGTCACTGCCTGGTTTGTGGTACACTCGTGATGAAGGGGTACCAGTGACAGTAAATGTTGACCCAAAGCACAGTTTTCCATTGCTCCTCACTCCAGGCAAGATATTTCTTACAAAAATTTACTCTCTTTTTCTTCTGAAGTGCAGTTAGCAGTGGTTTTTTACGAGCACAAAAACTCCTGTAGCCCAGATCGTCATGCAACAGCTGCTGCACACTTCTGACAGACACATCTGCCCGCAACTGTGGGTTCTTTTCTTTTAAATCCCATGCTGATAGCCTTAGATCCCTGCTAACTTGCCTTGAGATCAGCTGACGGGTCCTGAAGGTTGTCTTACGAGGTCTCTCAGGCTTGGGAAGTGGAGTGGGAGGAATGGCCTCCCCACTGTCCTTGAACCGCTTCACCAGTCTCTGCACAGTCCTCAGTCTAACACCTGTTTGATTTGCAATAAATGGGAGTTTGTGGCCAGCTTTGTATAAAGTAATCACTTCCACACGTATGTCCTTGCTTGTGGTTACTTTAGGCATGATGAGAATGTGGTAGGTAACCAAATAACTGTGTTATTTAAGTCAAAACATGCCCTCGTGGTGCATCACACACAGAGACAATCCTCCTCCTGTGGCTGCCCAAACATTATTGAGCCTGCGCCTGTGGTGCCAAACCTATCAAACAGGGTTGCCAGCTCCCGTTGAAAAAGCGTCAGCTCATTTCGCATCACAGGGAGGGTAGTATTGACCCTACTTCACTTAATGTGAAAAAGAATGACGTCGGCCCTTTAGCGTCAATACTTTCCGCACCTACTGTATATACAGTTTGTGTATACTGTCTGTGTATATATATACAGCAATCCCTCTATTATTCGAACGTCCAATACTCGGACATACTCACTATTCGGATATTGTGGGATGCCCAACCCCCAAAATGCCCCAAAATTCGAAAAAAATTGAAAATTTTTCGATTCTTTTGGACCGCGTCAGTTTGAATTTCCCGCCCGCGCCCCGATCAGCTGTGTTTACACTCGTGGCGCCTCTGTCGGTCGCCATTATCGACTCTGCTACTGCCTCGTGAACAACTCCGAAAATGGCGGCCGAAGTGATTGCTTTTGTGGTGATACCCTACCTCCTACAGTGCTTGATACTGCTTTTCACCTTCTTCATCATGTGTGTGATGATCGTCACTAGACCACACGGGAATTTACTGTTATGTACAGTAGAGTGAAGTGATGTGATTCCAGTTATAAAAAAAAAAAACGTTGTGGAAAGTGTTGGTGATAAGTGGTGGTGATTCTCAAGTGGAAAGGTGTGTCAGGTGCAAGGTCTTCTGGTCAGAGTCTGAGATGATAGAGTGGGTTATTACATCAGGATGTCAGCTTCTTGTTCGTAAGTACCCTAACTTCATACCTAACCTGTTTTCATCATGCTGTAAATGTGTTAAAAAATTACCAAAAATGTTAATCATAATTTCCTGCTTGCAATTTAATTTTTCCATGCATGGTTCTTAAGTAAAACAGCTAGAAAAAAGGTGGAAGCAGTTAATTTCATGTCCAGTCCTAACCTAACCTAACCTATGGTTACCATAAAGATTTTCATGCCTAACCTGTTTTCATCATGCTGTACATATGTTAAAAAATTACTCTAAATGTTAATTATAATTTCCTGCTTACAATTTAATTTTTCCATGCATAGGTCTTAAATAAAACAGCTAGAAAAAATGTGGAAGCAGTTAATTACATGTCCAGTCCTAACCTAACCTAACCTATGGTTACCATAAAGATTTTCATGCCTAACCTGTTTTCATCATGCTGTACATGTGTTAAAAAATTACCCTAAATGTTAATCATAATTTCCTGCTTGCAATTTAATTTTTCCATGCATGGTTCTTAAGTAAAACAGCTAGGAAAAAGGTTGAAGCAGTGAATTTCATGTCCGGTCCTAACCTAACCTAACCTAACATTGTGTTAATCATAATTCCCTGCTTTAAATTTAATTCTTTCATGCATGGTTATTAAGTGCACTAGCTAGGAAAAAGGTGGAAGCAGTGAATTTCAAGTCTGGTCATAACCTAACCTAGCCTAGCCTAACCTAACCTAACCTAACCTAACCTAACCATTTTTCTGGTAGAAATTAACATAATTTACTGTATTTGATGCTTTCTATCCAATAATTTAGTGCATATAATGTGAGAAAAGGTGATTTCCATGTCTGATACTTACTTATACTATGCTGGCAAGTTCTGAGCTCCTATGACTCACTCACCTCCAAATCATCATTTTTTTGGTTAAAATTAAATAAATTCATGCTATATGTGCATTATATACGTGAAAAGGGACCTAAATAAGTGCTATACATGTCCAGTAGGGAGGTAGGAAGGTAGTTTTCTGATTTAGGTTAGGTTAGGCTAGGGTCATGAAAAACCAGTGCTGGAGCTTCAGGACCAATATCCGGACAAAACCAATATTCGAACATGCCTTTGGCTCTATTACAACAGATATTGGAGGGATTACTGTATATATATATATACTGTATATATATATACTGTATATACATATACAGTAGAACCCCAAAATTCGTTACTGGAGGCTGTACGAGTTGCAAATTGTTTGAAAACCGAATCATCTTTTTCCATAATAAACAATGTAAATTGCATTAATCCGTTCTTTAGTATGGATGAAACAGTAGATTTCGCCATACCATAATGAATGGCAAAATCAGAGACAAGGGTTCCACTTTCAAACTTTACAATGAGTTCTTTTTTCAGCTCAATTGTTGTTCTCACTGCTTTTCTTTTAGCTCCAGCTGACTCACTAATCTTCTTAGGGCTCATGATTATGTACAATTTTCAAATGAAAATACATAATTTATCACAAAGTATAATGGAGCCTGTATGGCTGATGCACAGCTGGCGGAAGACAAAGTGGGACCGGCAACCACGTAGCACCTACAATGCCGCATCCCTTAGTGCGAATAGCGGGTCGCCGTACGAAAACTGAAGCGATTTTTGGCAAAAAAAAGCTGTACGAAAACCAAGTTGTACGAGCAAAGAGGCGTACGAATTTCGGGGTTCCACTGTATATATACATATATATATATATATAGACAGATAAATAGATGGATAGATATATACATATATATATATATATATAAATAAATATATATATTCATTCATTCATTCCTCATCCAATCCTATGTTGCCCCATGAGGAGTGTAGGAGCCTGGGACTGGGCAAGTTGGTCCTGACAGTTAAGAGGAGAGTGACCGGCCTCACTCAGCCCTGAGTGGCTTTACGTAAGCAATAAACCCCAATCACCCCTTGGATATAAACTTTCATTGGCTCAATCCGACGGGAGCGCCATAATTACCCACTAAACCACCAGGTGCCAAAATTTGGTTATATGGTTACCATGCAGCATAGTAAATGGTTTCCTGGTGTACAGGAAACCATTTGGGTTGTCACTCAGTGTTGACTCACCCATGGGCAGAAGGAAGAGGAAAGATTGAAGAAAAGAAAGACAAAAGGAGGAGTGTAAAGTCACCCATACACAGAAGGAAGAGTTTGACTTTACACTCCTCCTTTTGTCTTTCTTTCCTTCACTCTTTCTTCTTCCTTCTGCCTATGGGTGACTACACTGAGTGACAAGTCAAATGGTTCCCTGTACACCAGGATACCACTTACCAAGCTAGGTGGTAACCATATAACCAAATTATGGTGCCTGATGGTTTAGTGGGTAATTAAGGTGCTCCAGTCGGATTGAGCTGGTGTAGATTTATATCCAATGGGTGGTTGGGGTTCATTGCTCACATAATGCCACTCAGGGATGAGTGAGGCTGGTCACTCTCATCTTAACCAGTGGATTGCGCAATTACCTTTTTTTAATCCCACTCCGTGGTGTGCAAAAAATGAAAAAAAAGTTTTTTTTTGTAGTTTATGTTTATTATAAACTTGAAGATAAACATCCAGGGCATCATCTGGTGAAAATAAAATAATCTCTCTCGCTCTCCGCTTTTGCGTAGGGCCATGCGTAAGTTTACGTAGGAGAGTAGTGAAAAAATTAGAAAAAAAAAATTGTTTATTATAAACTTGAAGATAAACATCCAGGGAAACATGTGGTGAAAGGAAAAAATCTCTCTCATTCCTTCTTTGCGTAGTGCCATGCGTAAGTTTGCACAGGAGTGGAGTAGTGAGCAGTGATGCACGACCAGCACAGCCTGAGCTGTGGCTCGCAATGCGACACTACCCAGCCTGACCTGTGGCTCGCAATGCGACACTACCCAGCCTGAGCTGTGGCTCGCAATCCACAGGTTAAATGTCAAGACCAACTTGCCTAGCCCCAGGTTCCTACAATCCTCATGGGGCAGCATAGGACTGGATGTTGGATGGACAAAGAGAGAGAGAGAGAGAGAGAGAGAGAGAGAGAGAGAGAGAGAGAGAGAGAG